>ML777507.1:15304-105914 GCA_009831015.1 Picea engelmannii
ACATATCATATAATCAATAGTACATCATCAAAATGAAACAATATCATCATAAATGAAACAACTCAAATACCCCACTCCCTGACTCAATCCGGAGTCCAAGGGAGTTCCACAGATGCCTCTGCATCCTCCAGGTCTGACCCCCTACACACTCAAAGAAACTGAGTCAGCAGCACCTGTCTACACCAAGGTAGTAAAAACATCCTATCATATAACTCAATGCATCATAATGAAGGAAAAGTTTTATCATATAAATCCAGATCACTTGCGAGCAAGTGTCCTCAAAGAATAAGTTTGGCGTGTGCGCCAGAGCGGGATGTTACAATTACAGATTACCTAAAACGAAATCAATGTATGAATAGATTGACTCATTATAGAAATACCAAGATTAACAAAGTAATATATATTTTTTATTCATGGAAAATATCTTGAATCTTAGTGTAAATGTTTGCTAGAAAACACTTTGAACCTAGTTTTTAAGGATTTTGTCACTTGTGATTACTTATTTTTAATAATATATTTTTAAGACTCTTGTACACTATGAAATTGTGTTAAAAAATAGGATGCACTCAAGAAATAATTGTTCCATATATAGATTCTTGTTCTTGAACTACAATCATACAATATGACACTAGATTATTCTTTGTTAAGTACAATTCCATATTTACTCTTTGCAATTCAATTCCATCTTACTCATGGTTGTTTATATTTGATAACAAAATGAATTCTACCTTTTTGCAAGATTGCTTTCATCTCTTTTCCTTTTCATCTAAAGAGCAACAATGCCACAATGCTAGTAAATTACACCAACACACAAAATTTTGTAAATATCAACATCCGTAAAAAAAACGTAAATATATTTCTATATACTACCATAGATCTCAAATGATGAATAAATCAAAGGGATATAGGAAAGTGTCATAAGATATCTATAATACTAGTAAAAATAGAGCTTCAAATGGAACTTTATGCCTTATTAGTAAATGGATTGGATATGCTATTATGTGTTGAATGGTTAATGTAGCTATGTGCTTGTGTCAAAAATATTCAAAATAGAGTCTTGAAATTTATATGGAAAGGTGAAACTTATAAACTATATGGATTTTAAACATTAACTAACAAAATAATTACTTCATAATGAAAGAAAAATAGTCGATCAATGACCAAACTATCATGGTTTTCCTCTAGAGAGAAAGAGTGGCGAGTGGACGGAGTTGGGGGTATACAGAGAGAGAGAGACAAATAGATTCTCTCTTGGTTACCAACAGATTTCTACTAGGTTAACAATTGAGTACTTTTGGTAGGTTACCAACCAAAATTTTGGTTAGAGGTTACACACACAAATATGTGCTAGAATGATATTGTTGTTACCTTTCCATCCCCAATAAAAAATTAACTCATGAAGAGTCCTAATAAATAGTCTTCTCATGAAAAGAAAACATGTCAAAGCAGATTCGTCCTAGGTGGGGTAGATATGAAATTTTCCTCTCTGACACTTGAGCTAGACCCAATTAACATATCCAAATAAAAGTCACAACTTATTACTTGACTCACCCTTTGACTTGTATTTTGAGAAGTCATTTATTTTGTAAAACAGTTTTCATTATCAATTACTAATCTTTATTGAAATATATCTTTGTAAATTTTGATATACAAGTATATTTTCTCCACAAGTGCATGGTGGAAACACAAATATGTGGATATCAATCATGATATTAAAGGAATTTGAGTACACAAATTAAACATTTCCTAAGAATCAGAAGGAATCATGTAAGAAGTAAAATAGTCAATTAGGTCAGAGTGCGACTAAGTACTAAGTTTTGTTGGGAAGTTCCACTAGGAGAGAACCAACCTAATATGGAAGTGATAGATTTACTGAACTATGCATAATTGACTTGAAGTTCACATTGATGGACAATTAATGGAAATAATGGATGCATGTTTCTAGAACATGTCAACAAAAACCTAAAAGGTTCTAAGAATGCTTATTGGTCAATTGGTCAATTCTTTGTGTAGTATGGTCTATGAGTAGTTGAATGATTGAGGACTAAGTTGATCAAGTTCTTGGTAGAATAGCACTCAATGTTACCATGGAATAGATCAATCCTAATGGTTTATTAGAGGGTGCATATATTAACCTCAATGAATTGACAAAATTTACCAGGGATTACAAGATCAAAAGCAACATGTGTATGGTGCATCGACAATAACTATTGAACCAAGTCATTGTCATTAGGAAGTGGGCATCAAATGACATGTAGAAGTTGAATTGATTTTTCAAGTGGCATGTAAAGAAGAGGAACAATTGTAACTATCTCTTAGAGATGGGCCATAAGAATATGAATTGCTAGAGATTGAGAGAGGGAGGTAGAAGTTTGAAGATTACAATTGAGAAAGAAAGCAATTATAGGTGATTTGAGTGTTGGGATGGTATATGACATGGGACATTTAAAAATTTAAATGTGTTATCTCTATAAGACATTCATTTGGAATCCTCATGGAATTTATTCATTGTAATCGTAAAGTATTAAAATTGATATATGACAATACAATGTAGCATAGGTCATTCTAAAGTATTATATTTTTCTAATTTAGATAAATAAATGTTGTAACCCCACAAGTAAATCTTATAATTTTTTAATTCTAATAAATGTTAGAATTTTTACTTTTAGTAATATGGGCATATGTTGATAACAAGACTATGGTATATACTAAATTATGTGATGTAACATACTCACAAAATAAAGTGGATTGACACACTTCTAAAATGTCATAATACCACAAGTAAATATTATGGAAACAAAAAAAAAAAAATTATATTTGAAAATACATTTCCTAGCCTTGGCAGAGTGTATACTTGCATCCTATGGGCCTTGGGAGAATAAAAACCTATCCAGAAGTTAAAGAACTTAAGGATTGATAGACCTCCTTGTTTGGATCGGTATTATTTAGTAGGGTTCTTTAATGGAGGCTCATAAGACATGGGCAAAAAATGTAGGGCATGGTCTGTTTTAAAATGTCCAGCCTTAGGGACCTTCAATATGAAAATGAACTGTGGGTATGGGACTAATACAAAAGGAGAACTATTAGCCTTATGGTGCATGTTGTATTTTGAAAATGTATTGAAGGTTATAAGATTAATGTTGGGAGGTGAGTCAAAGTTCATTATTGACTGGTTCAATAATGATAATAATTTACAGGTACTCGCTTTGCAGCCATGGATGGAAAAAATCAGGACTGTGTGGAAATTTTATTCAATTAAAAGCACATCACATTTACAGAACATATAACAAGGCTGCAGATCAGATTTCCAAGGAAGCACTACAATTGGATGAGGAAGGTGTTTTTTTTACAAAAAATACAGATAGTCTTACAGGGAACTATGAAAAAGTGTCTACAAGATAAAGAATATCGGTACAAGGGACAATGACAGGATGGATATTCACTGTAATAGACTAGTTAATGTTTCTTTTGTGTTTTGATAATTTTGTAAACAAGGTACTAACATGAAGGTAACTGTTGTTTTAATTGGTTTTAGAAAATTTTTGGTGAAGGTTAATTGATGGGAACAGTCATGAACTCAAGACAGGCTAATTTAAGTTGTAATGTAATCTTGGGAACATATCTATTATATTAACTATTATAAGATATTTGTCTGATAAGTTTTGTTTAGAAATTGGCAGATGGAATGATAGATGTAAGGTGTTAGAGATTGCATAGTTTTGAAGGATTATAAATGTATTTATACTTTTAAAACTACAATTTAAATAATAATAAATTGTAATTTTACTCATAATTAAATTACAAAAAATTTATTTGCAAACATTATTGAACGTTTTCAGGTTTCTTTTTTCTAATCAGTTTTGTTTAGAAATTCACAGATGAAATCACATATGTAAGGTATTGAAATGGCAGTCATATAAAGTGTTGAGATAACATAGTTTTGATAAATTATAAATCTTTATAATTTAATTAATGAAAAATTATAATTTCACTCATAATTAAATAACAAATTTAGATTTGAAAACCTTAAATCCCCACTTCAATAATTAGAAAGCATGAATCTACACCATTTTGACTACTTGGTCAGTTGGTTAGAGGCAACATCTATTGTGGGGTGATATGGAATTCAAATTATTCGATACACATACATATGCCTATGGTTTAGATGTTGTACATGGGCTTTTAATTATGAGTTATGAAATCTGGTTGCTTTTACAATATGTGGCTTTTAATTATTTGTTTGTGAAAAATGACAATATAAATCCATAATATAACACACAGTGTGTGTTATATTATATAACACACGGTGTGTGTTATATTATATAACACACGGTGTGTGTTATATTATATAACACATGGTGTGTGTTATATTATATAACGCACAGTGTGTGTTATATAAATATAACACATAGTGTGTGTTATATAAATATAACACATGGTGTGTGTTATATTATATAACACACGGTGTGTGTTATATTATATAACACACGGTGTGTGTTATATTATATAACACACAGTGTGGTATATTATATAACACACACTGTGTGTTATATAATATAACACAAACTATGTGTTATATTATATAACACACATATGTTATATAATATATAACATATGCAGTGCATATGTTATTTAATATATAACAAATTAAATTTCTGAAAAAATTAAAACAAAATCTAAAACTAAAATTAAAATTAAAAATTAAAACTAAATTACATCTAAAACTAAAACTAAACTTGAAATTAAAAATTAAAATTAAGTTAATTAGGTGGCCGAATAGATCAATGCCATGGGCATGCCAATGGCTTGGCCATAGGGTTGGGCCCCCACGGCCAAGTCACAGTCCACTGGACTGTGAATTGGTCGCGAGGGCCTAGCCCTGTGGCCAAGTTGTTGGCGTGACCACAACATTGCCCTGTTCGGCCACCTAATTAATGAAATTTTAATTTTAAAAAAATAAATTAAATTTCTAAGAAAATAAAAATGGAAACTAAAACTAAAATTAAAATTAAAATACAACTAAAACTAAACTTAAAATTAAAAATTAAAATTAAAAACTAAAGCTATAACTAAAACTAAAATACAAATTAAAATAAAAAATTAAAAACTAAAACTAAAACTATGATAAATACCTGAAACTCGCAGGCCACTCACCAACACGACTGTTGTGCCACCCCTATGCTCACACTGACCACTTGCCACCCTGACCATTGCGCCAAACAGTCACATACCTCTGCAAAAAATCGCTCACAAACCTCGGCAGCCAAAAGATCACAGACCTCGGCAGCCAAAAGCTCATAGACTCACAAACGCTTAGACTCACAAAATCTCCCAAGCGGCCAATAGCTCACAGACATACAAAGTTAGAAAAACATTACAAAATCGACGTGTGGTTGATATATAAACAAGCTTTCGGCCGAAAGATTGTTCGGCCGAATAACCTTTCGGCCGAAAGTATGTTTTGGTCGAAATATCTTTCGGTCGAAAACATATTGCCGGATGGAAAAAATTTGTACGACTAAATTTTTACATGCAAATCGAGGGTGTCGTTACTGTATCATTCAATTTGACATTCCACTTTTCGACTGAAAACTAGTTTGGCCAAAAAAACTAATTTTCGGCCGAAAACACATTTTTTAGAATTTTGGAGATCCAATTGTCATGAAAGTGTTACCCACCTCTGTGATTTCACCCTCTAGGATTTTCTAAGAAGTTAATGGATTCGATCTGCAGAGTTACAGAGTCAAATTCGACTTGGAACGTCGAAAATTTGAGTTTTAATGGTCACCATAATGTTCGGCAGAGTTTGGAGAATCGACGGTTGAGATTGTGTTCGATCTTGGATCAACAGTCCAGATTCGTCCTTGGAAATTTTTGAAAATTTGAATATTTGCAAAGTTTGGCAGAATCACCAAATCAATGACTAGGATTGATTTGGCACTTTGGAAAATGAAGAACATCAATAGTTCCTATTGATTTCAGCTGTTTGGGGAGTTGGAGAAAACCAATGTTCAAAATCATCTTGGCCGAGAGATCAACAAGCCAGTTTCACCTATGATTTTGTCAAAAATTCTAAGTGTGGAAGTTCTCCAACAAAAAATTTTGATGGTCAATGATCGAGGATTAGCGAATTGGGTGAAGGGTTGAAGATCAACCAAGGAAAATCTTCGATCGTCGATGACCGATGGTCGGGGATTGACAGATTTGGGTGAAGTTTTTCTCTTTCTTGGAAAAATAAAATTTTCGATTGCCGATGACCGATGGTTGGGGATCGACAAAAAAACTCTGAATTCCCGAACTCCGGAGTAAATCTAGACCCTTGATATTTGGGTACACGTGTCTGAATATTAGCAAGGGTTTGTAAATTCAATGTTCGACAGTCCGATGGTGTGGTGGTGTTCAACAATGAAAAACCTTTGAAGTCCCGAATCCCAGAGTAAATATTGACCGTTCCTGTTTGAGGACATTTGTCCATAGATCAGTCGATTCGGGAGTTCGACATTCGATGGATTTGTGGTGTAGTGAGGAGATGTATCCCAAAGTTCTAAAGCCCCAAAGACATGAGGAAATCGAGTGATGTGGCCTTCTGACATCACCTAGGGTGATGCAAACACACGAAAAGCTTTCCACATGTCATCATGTTTAATGTTTTTCAAAGATCGTTCATGCCAATTATTATATGACATGTGTCACCCGTCAGATAAGGTCACATGTCCATGGCTTATTTTCTGCCACATGGAAGTAGATCCTGTATTCCAGAGACCTAGCACTTCAAAGGATTCAAGGCATAAGCAGTTGGGATCAAGGAATCTCGAAGCCCAGAGTCCATCTCAACCATTTATTATAGTAGACATGTGGTGCAAGATCCCAAGGTCCATATATTTGGTACTACAGAGATTTTGAGTGCAGGTTTCTTAGGTTGAGAACTCCCAAAGGTTGAAGTTAATCTCCATCGTTGATCGGGAGGTGATACGTGGAGGAAGGAGAGGACCTCAGGTATTTTGACACTCTGGGAGATTTTTGGAGAGACGCTTGGGAAGCCCCAAAGCCTGGAGCTATGAAGGAAATCCTAACCATTGATCAGGACATGATATTTTCAACAAATCCTCCAGTCCATAGACTTGGTACTCCAGAAGAGTTGAAAGTGTGGACAATCTAGAACTCCTAAAGCTAGAGTCCCAGAGCACCTATTGACCGTCGATCTCATCCCTCGATTAATTTTCAACCACACAATCTCCGATATAGTAATTCTAGTGTAGAAAAGTGCAAGGAATGATTTTCCCTATGATTTTGAGCCGTGGTCAATTGGGAAAGTGGATTGAAGGAAGCTCCTATGCATAATTGATTTATGTATCAACCCAGGGATAACATGGAAGTGTTATTTATATATATATTTTTCATGAGTTGAATGGATCTGTAACATTATTGACAAATTTTGTTTATCATATTCTTAATTCTAACAAAATGGTCACTTGCATATTTTGTAAAATTAAGGGATTTAAACACATCAGCTCAGAATGTGTATTGAAGAAATGGAAGAAGGTGAGGGATCCTCTAGCCATGATAAAGAGGTCGAAGGCCAGAATACTAGAATTGGAAATGCAGAGAAAGAATTGAATGGATTCAAGGGCTAAGGGGAGCAAGAAGCATTGCTATAAATTATGAAGAGCCAGAAAATAGAAGTACATATCTACAAGGCAGACAATGAGAGGATGATGAGGGAGAAAAGTAAGATAAATGATCAAGTGTTGCAAGGTCAAGCGAAGAATGGATCAAAGCAATAGGAATAAGGTAGGTATAATGAAAGAAGAGATGATCATGGAAGAGCGGGTTATTCTAGAAGTGCTAGTAGAGCTCATAGACACCACTCACCTCCTTACTCAGCAATAAATTTTTATGCATCTAAATATTCCTTAAACAGTCCAGAGGTGTCTCCTGTTAGGCACCAAAGAAGGAGACAGGAGGTGGACAATTTTCAAGGAGAGATGAGGAAGCTCAAGCCACCATCCTTTGATGGTTAAAAAGAAAGGGAAGACGATGTCGAAGCATGGTTTCTTGGACTTAGGAGATATTTCCAATTTCACAACTATTCATCAAATCTAGAAGCCAAAATTGCCACCTACCACTTGCATGGGAAAAGATGCAATGTGGTGGGATCAACTGAAGCAGGTTGAACATATTAATGAGAATAATATCACCTAGAAGCAATTCAAGAAGTATTTCCAGAAGGAGTACCTCTCAGAGCATTTTTATGACAAGAAAATGCAGGAGTTCTTTGAACTCAAGCCGGCAAGCATGAATATGGTAGAGTATGAGAAGAATTTATTACGGTTTTTAAAGTATTTTGGGTTTATAAATGATGAAAAGGTAAATATATAGAGGTTTTTGAGTGGAATGCCATCCTTTTATAAAGAAAATATTCGGTATGATGAGCCCAAGACCTTGACTTAGGCTATCAGGAAGGATAAATACGTGTATGAGCAAGGCCAAGGCAAAGAGTCCATGCATAAGTCTTGGAAGGATAAGAAGAAGGAGAATTCTGATTAGAGGAGGAAGGGGTTCAAATCTCCTTTCAATAGAAAAGAGCCTAATAAAAATCATCAAGATCGGTATGCTAAGGATGATACCAAGAAGGAAGACTCCTTTGGAAAAAGAGGAAGACCACCAATCTAGTGTCGGGGATGCAAAGAAGATCACTTGTACAAGGATTTCCCACACAGAAAAGACAGAGTGAAGACTGTGCCCAGCATCCAAGAGGCTACAATAGTCAAATACTTGGGAAGTATTTATGTAGCCTTAGATGATCGACAAGCATAATACCAATCCAACATGATCGAGGTGGAAGGTAAGATCCTAAATTAGACTATTTCTATTCTAATTGATTCAGGCGCAAGTCATTGCTACATTGATCTTAAAATAGTGGATAGATTACATTTGGAGAAACATAAGCTTGGGAAATCAAGTTTGGTTCAACTAACCATTGGAACCAAAAGGAGAATCCATGATATGGTCAGAAGTTGTTCCATAAGTCTTAATGGTGTGAATACTAGAGTTGACCTAAATATCATACCATTGGGGTCTTATGATATTCTAATTTTAATGGATTGGTTGGACAAGCATCATGTTTTCCTAGAATATCATAGAAAGACATATACATGTCTTGATGGAGATGGAAAACAAAGCACTGTGAAAGGAGTTCCAAGACCCATCTCTATAAGGGAGATTTAAACCTTACAACTGAAGAGATGTTTCAGAAAAGGGTGTCAATTGTATGTAGCCCATGTGGAGGATCTAGAAAATAAAAAGGGGCCAAGACTTGAACATTTCTCGATACTACAAGAATTCAAGGATGTATTCCAAGAAATACCATGGTTGCCACTAAAAAGGAAAATAGATTTCTCTATTGATCTAGTGCCAGTAGCTGCCCCAGTGTCAAAAACACCTTACAGAATGAGCACACCAGATTTAAAATAATTACAAATGCAGTTGGAGGAATTGTTGAAGAAAGGGTACATACGCCCAAGTGTTTCACCTTGGGGAGCACCAATACTCTTTGTCAAAAAGAAATATGGAACCTTGAGGCTGTGTATTGACTTTCAACATCTAAATAAGTTCACTATAAAGAACAAGTATCCTCTACCCAGAATTGATGACCTCTTTGATTAGCTAAGAGGAGCAGATATATTTCAAAGATAGACTTGAGATCAGGATACCATCAGGTAAGAATCAAGGAAGTAGACATCCATAAGACAACCTTTAGAACTAGGTATGGACATTATGAATTTTTAGTAGTGCCATTTGGATTGACCAATGCACCAGTTGTATTTATGTTCTTAATGAATGGAATATTCAGAAATTACTTGGATATGTTTGTCATAGTATTCCTGGATGACATAATTGTCTATTCTGATCAGAGGAAGAACATGAAAATCACCTAAGACTGGTACTGCAAGTGCTGAGAGAACATCAATTGTATGCCGAGCTGAGTAAGTGTTCTTTTTATCAAGAAAAGATCCATTACTTGGGGCACATTATTTCAGAATAGGGTATACCATTAGACCCTGAGAAGATTGAACCCATTAGAGGATGGCCAATGCCCAGGAATGTTTTAGAAGTTATATCTTTTATGGAGTTAGTTGGTTACTACAGAAGGTTTATGGTAGGGTTCTCTAATATTTCTCATCTCATCACTTATTTGCAAAATAATGGAATTAAATATGAATGACACCTGAGTGTGAAGAAAATTTTAATTCATTGAAGGAATTACTTACTAGTGCACCTATTTTGAATATTGCTGACCCAAATGATAATTTTGTGGTAAGCATAGATGTGTTCAAGGAAGGATTTGGTGGATTCCTCACTCAAAATGGACATGTCATTTTTTATGAGTCCAGAAATCTTAGGGATCATGAGAGGAACTATGACACACATGACTTGGAGATTGCTACCATTGTTCATGCATTGAAGATGTGGAGGCATTATCTCATGGGAAAAAGATTTGAATTAAGAAAAGACCACAGTGGTCTGAAGTGTATTTTTGATCAGCCAACTTTGAATGCCAGGAAATAAGATGGCTTGAATTCTTAAGTGAATACGACTTTGATATCAATCATATCAAAGGAAAAGAAAATAAATTTGTCAATGCACTTAGTAGAAGAGTGCATCTCATGCATGCTACAACTGTCAGTATGCATCAATCATACTTGAAGAGAAGAATTTTAGATGATGTTGTTAAGCATTACCTACAGGTAAAGGAAATATTACAATGAGGAGATGTACAACATAAAGTGAAAGAGTATGAGATAAAGGAATATGGAATACTTATGCATAAAAATAGAATTTATGTTCCTAGTTATGAAGAACTTAGGAATTTGGTATTAAAGGAAATGCATAATGTTCCATATGCTGGACATCTCAATTACCAAGAAATAATTACAGCAGTAAGAAGCCAATTCTTTTGTCCAGGAATGAAAAAGGATGTTGTTGATTACATCACCAGATGTATGGAACGTCAGAGAGTGAAGGCTGAGCATAGACACCCAACAGGTTTTCTACAACCATTACCAATTCTAGAGAAGAAATGGGAAGTAATAACCATTTACTTTATAACTAAATTTCTTAAGACATCAAGGAAACACGATTCAATCATGGTAGTGGTTGATAAATTGACAAAGGATGCTCATTTTGTTCCTTTAAAAGCAACTCATACAACAACTAATATTGCAAATATTTACATGAAGGAAATTGCTAGGTTGCATGGGATACCTAGGACAATTGTCTCAGACAGAGACACAAAGTTTGCTTCAAATTTCTGAAAGGGATTATTCAAAGGATCTGGTACAAATATGAACTTTAGCACAACATACCATCTGCAGCCAGATGGGTAAACAGAGAGGGTCAACCGAGTAATTAAAGACATGTTAAGAATGGATGTGATGGATAAGCCATCTAAGTGGGAAGATTACATGCACTTGGTTGAGTTTTCCTATAATAATGGGTATCAATATTCTTTGAATATGAGCCCATTTAAATCCTTGTATGGTAGAAAGTGCAGTACTATAGTAAGATGGGACAACCCAATAGATAGAGTGGTACTTGGGCTGGAGTTTCTCAAGGAAACGGAACACCACATGGTTAATATTAAGAATAATTTAAAGGCATATCATGTTAGACAAAAGGTTTATGCTGACAAGAATAGGAAATCAAGAGAATTTAAATTAGGAGAGCATGTTCTCTTGAAAGTAAATCCCAAGAAGAGCTCTTTGAAGTTGGGAAGTTGTATAAAGATGACATCCAAATAATGTGTTCCATTTGAGATATTGGACAGAATAGGGCTAGATGCATACATGCTTGCATTGTCTGTTTCCATGAAAGTGTATAATGCATTTCATGTCTCTTTTTCTAAAGAAATATGTACATGATCCTAACCATGTTGTTGATTGTCATCTATATTAGGTAGAGACAGAGGGAGACTTTCAGGTCCAGCCTGTGCAAATTGTGAACAGAAAGGTCAAAATGATCCAGAATTGAGTTGTAGAGTTGGTAAAAGTTCAAGGGACCTGCTATGGTCCTGAAGATGCTACCTGGGAACATGAAGATGCCATGTGGGAAAAGTACCTGCATATTTTTGAATAAATTTTTAGATTTTGATCTTTGTTTTGTATATGCACTGAGGACAATGCCAAAATAAGGGGGAGGGGATGTAACACCCCGAGTTTTGATCCCTCATATTAAATAATGTATTGTTACATTGTTGAGAGGCCAGAGTGCCCAAACAATTATTAAAAGGCCAATGTTCCTAAGAAATGTAATGTTTTGATAATTTTTAATAATAAATACATCATTGGTTGTTAGACGGACAAGGACTAGAGTTATAGGAGGCTATGAATCCACAAGAGAGAGGGCTTGAGGGAATAAGTTATTATTTATTTTATATTACTCATTTTGTGTAATGGGGGGAAATCATTTACATGAGCTCTTGGGGGAAGGCCAAGATGTTATTTATCCCCACGAATTAAAAAAAACCATCCCTGGTCTATGGAAGGGGTTCGTTCTCCCATTGGAAAATACTCTCATTCCCATCCCCATTTTGGTGTTGTTACTGGTCACCTCACACATTCATTCACTCATTTTTTTCATTGTTCATCCTCTCTCATGGATTCTGCACTCCATTCATTCCTTCACTCACTCATCTTTCTTCATTTTGGTGCCTTGGCTTGGGAAAGGAAGACAAACTACTAAAGAGAAGCCATTGTTTTGTTGGATGTAGATATTGTTGGTGTAGTCCAGTCATGATTTGAGGCTTGCATGTATGAGATGCTTGGCATGTGATCAACTTGGATCAAAATTGTGAGTCCTGAGAGTCCCATCATGGAGAGTCTCGACCAACTACACTGGATCCCTGGATGGAGAGGGACTTCCTGAGGGACTGCATAGAAGAGAAGGGTGGAGGCCTATTCTCTTGGGTGGTATAGGCTGGGTAGAAGAGAGTTCGATACTTGGATTGCTGTGAGTGTTGGAGAAGCCTATGAGATATTGAGTGTTGACTGGTTTTGGAAGACAAGTAACACTCCAGAACTGTCCTTTTGGATTCATAGCCCTGGCTCGGTGGTGACAATGTTGTTAAGACTTGGAACAACAATGTATATGATTGGGTGGAATGTCCTTGGTCTGCAACTAGTTGGTATCTTATTTTATAAAAGATAAGTTCTCTCTATTATGGTTTCCTTTTCTTATGTATTTATTTATGTTGCATATCAAATGATTATACCTGAGATTGTACCTATAATATGCATGATTTATTGTTAATGATGTGCATGATATATCATGCATGTCTTTTATGTTGTGGTATGAATCTTTATCATTTCATGTATGTATTTCATGCTTCTTTATTAATTAATTGTTATCAGAGTTTCTAAATCCTCTAAGAGGTTCCTTCTTGGTGTGGCATGCCTCTCCCGTGGGAGGCTGGGTATGTTGCAGTTGGTAGCAAAGAAGAGTTGTAGTGGCATTCCCAACTTCAGTGGCTAGGGACATTACAATACCAGTTGCTAGAAAGAAAGGATCGTAGAGAAATAAAATAAAACAAATGCAGAAATAAAATAGAGATATACGTGGTTCACCTAGTGTGGGCTATGTCCAATAGAGAAATTTACCGGTCCTTCCTTTTTATTATCCAACAAAATGAATGGATACAACCTACAACTCAACCACTATAACTTCCTCTTCTTTCACTCATAGTATCCTCTCTCATAATACAATATTCACACACCTACCCAGCCGTAATATAGTTCCGTAATAAAAGAGGGTTTCCTTCTAGGGGAAAAAACCATAACATAAATTCTACCATCATATCTATGACCTTAAAATGAACAGTACATATTGACTATGAAATTAAAATATACATTCATCAGCCTTGAGGTTTTGGCATGCCAAAGGCCTCACAATAAAATCAACAACTTCTTTCTTCAAACCTGACCAATTATATTGGCTCTTGAAAAATGCAATAGTTTTCTGGTAACCTGGGTGTCCAACATAAGGCACATTATGAATTTCTTCCAATATCATATTCTTCAATTCCTGAGAATTTGGAACATAAATTTCCCCCTGTACATGAGGATTTCATCATTTTCCAGCTTATAGTCTTCAACTTTCTACTGTAAATTAGTTTTCTTAAGTTTTTCCTTTACCTCCATGTATTTTTTATCTGACTTTCCAGCCTCTAAAATCCTCTCTTTCAAATATGATTGGTACATGATAATTGTTGTAGCATGCATCTCATGCACCCTCCTGCTCAGTGCATCATATACTTTGTTCTCTTTACCTTTGATATATTTATCTCGAAATCATATTCACTAAGGAAATCTAACCATCTGCTTTGTCGAGCATTTAGATTTGGTTGTCCAAACAAGTATTTCATACCACTATGGTCTATCCTCAACTCAAATATTTTTCCCATGAGGTAGTGCCTCCACATGTTCAAGGCAAGCACTATGGATGCCAACTCCAAATCATGAGTAGCATAGAGAATTTTATTCTATTTCAAATTCCTTGATTCATAGCACACCACATACCCTTTCTAACTAAGGACTCCACCAAGCCCTTTTTACATGCATCAATGAATACAATGAAGAATTCACTTGTATCAACAATCCTTAGTATTGGAACACTTGTTAATAAATGCTTCAAGTGTTGGAAACTCCTTTCACAATCTAATATCCACTCAAACTTCACACCTTTCTTCTGTAAAGAAGTAATTGGGTGTGAAATCTTTGATAATCCTTCAATAAATCTCCTATAGTAACCTTCAATACCATGAATGATCTCACCTCTTATGCATTCCTTGGTGTTGGCCATCCTTCAATGGCAGTTATCTTTTCTATATCTATTGTTATTCCTTCCTCTGAAATTATATGACCCAAGTAATGAATTTTCTTCTAGTAAAATGAGCACTTTCTCAATTTTGCATACAACTAATGCTCCCACAATACCTATAACACCATTCTCAAGTGTTTCTCATGCTCTTCTTCATACTTAGAATATATCAAACTATCATCCAAGAATACAATGACAAACTTATCGAAGTAATTCCTCAATATACCTTTCATGAGACACATGAAGACAACTGGTGCATTCATTAAACCAAATGGCACCACTATGAACTCATAATGGCCATACCTTGTTTGAGAATATTTTTTCATCGTTCAACTGATCAAAGAGATCATCTATCCTTGGAAAATAATACTTGTTCTTTACATTTACCTTGTTCAACTGCCTAAAGTCAATGCAAAGTCTCAAAGTTCCATCCTTTTTCTTCAGAAATAATATTGGGGCACCCCAAGGTGACACACTTGGGCATATATACCCCTTCTTAATAATCTCTTCAAGTTGCATTTGTAATTCTTTCAGTTTTGGTGTGCTCATCCTGTAAGGATTCTTGGATATTGGGGTTTCTCCAGGCATCAGATTGATGGAGAAATCAATATCTCTTTTGGGTGGAAATCCTGGTATTTCTTTAAATACACCTTCTAACTCTTTTAGGACTGCATAATATTCAATATTTGGCACCTTATATTTAGTTGTTTCTTCCATATTTGACATCCTTTTCTATAACTTTTCTTTAGCTGCAAAGATGAAATTTCTCTGACAATCACTGTTCTAGGAATTTATTATACTATATTTAAGTTGCCTTCCTCATCCAAGAAAGTAAATTCCTTATTATAACAGTCTAGGACAACATGATGTTGATCTAACCAATCCATACCAATTAGGAATTCATAGGAACCTAAAGGTATGATGTTCAAATTTTATTTGGTGTTCAATCCATTCATCTTCATTGGATATACCTTAACCATCTCATTAATTTTCCGTTTAGCTCCTATAGCTAGTTGCACCATCCAAGGTTTGCCAAGCTTGCTTCTTGGCAATTAGAACCTCTCCACCAACTTAGGTTCTAGATAACTACGACTAGATCCCGAATCAATTAAAATAACAATGGTTTGGGTATTGATCTTACCTTATATTTCAAGCATATGTGGTTGAAACTCATCTTGCTTGTTGTCCAGAGATGCATAAATATTAGGTACATTTATGCCCATGTCCTTCACTCTTTCAACTTCTTGTACCATGTGAATAGACCTTAGTTTTTCACTTCTATGAGGGAAGTCTCTGTACATGTCATCTCACTTACAAGCCCAAAATTGAATAGGTGGTGTTGGAAGCAGGCCAAAACAAAAAGAAAAGTGATTTTGGGAAATAAGGCATGCACGAGGAAAGCGACAGCTGGAAGGAAGAACAACACGTGCACATGCATGGAAGAAATAATGATGTTAGGTTTAGGATTTTGGTAATATATTGTAATGGCTGAAGATCCAAAAACATATAAATATAGTTACCTAGGTCTCATAGAAGAGACTAAAGAGAGGAGGACATTATTGTAATGAGTTGATAGAGATATAGAGAGATGAATATAGAGAAGCGAATGCTATGTAATATTTTTCCATATGACCTACTTTTGTAAGTTGTTAAGCTAGAGAGGACTGAATGAGGGGAGATCTGAGGGTTAGATCGTAGGTTGAGGAGCCTAGTGTGATCTAGTCCAACTCACATTAGACATTAACCCGACTGCGAAGAGTTGTAAAGCACGCGACGCTGGAGCAAAAAAATGACTATAATAAAAGAGCCAAGAGACAAATCTTTATGGACGTAGCCCAAGGGGGGGTGAACCATGATAATATCTATGTCATATGATTGAATGCATGTATTTATTTATTGTCTTTAGTAGATATAGATGTGCTAAATGAATGAGTTATTACATTTCCTGCATAATTGTAATGACAATGTATTCCATCAATAAAGTTATAATAGAAATCCCAGTATACAGGTATCAGATCTCTCACTCAATCCTAGGTTGCAAACACATGAGTCTTGTAGCCACCCATTAAGACTATCTCGGGTGAGACGGTGCAGTGCACCCTATGTTCTGCGTTGCCTTCTAGTTTACGGCCAGGAGGGCCGGTAGTTTTAGAGGCTTTGTTGGAAACCAAAACATACATGAACCCTGGGTCATTCAATACAAACTCAGACCGAATATACAACTAAGTAAACCAACAAATGGTTTTTTTGTCATTGGTAGGAACAGTAGAGGATTGAGTACATGAGATATGTTGAATATATGTGAAACGGTACGTAACATCTGTGGGAGACAAAGAAAGAAAATAGTGAAGTACAAAAGAAAGAAATGAGACAGAAAGAGGGGATGTTGAGATTGTGGAATCCCAAAAAAGAAGAGATCAAAATATGGCTAAGAACAAAAGAGATGGAGTTTGATCAGAAAGATAACAAAAACCCTTGAATAACACCCCACAAATATCTTGAGAAATACGTCTTCATTGATTTGCATGAAGTCATTTTTTGTGATTTTCCAAACTTATTATAGTAGTGGATATTAAGGTTGAAGGATAACCACACAACAAACCGGATCTGACAGCTAGATTGGACCCCAGTACAGATTGAGCAGCTATAGAAGGTGAACAAAAAATTCACCCGCGCAATGGATTTTTGGCTCGATAGGATTGTGGTAGGCTTTATAACAGAGTTTGCAGTAGATACAACAAAGTTTTACAACGAAGCAGAGAAAGAGTTTCTATGCAGATCTCAAGGAAGGTACATTATATCATTGTATACTTCTATTAAGATACTGCTATATAACAAAGGTGTAATGACAATGGATTCAGACAACTAAACTTCCCTGTGTGCATGGGGGAAGGGGGGAAGCATTGATAGAAAAAGGAGAGATGGAAGGAGGAAAGGATAAGAGAAAGAAGGAGGAACCCTTGGACCTAATCATGATGGATGACAAACAGATCAAATAGATCATGGTGACAACTAGAAATACGCATAACGAAGTACCCTACCAATACAAGGTGAATACTAAGAAGAGAGTTGTAGCCGAGAGGGAAGGCTTGGAGAGTGAAGAGGAAGAGGTAGAGGATATCTGGGCTATAGAGAAGATTGAGGAAATCATACGCGCAACATATGAGAGGAAGACAAGAGGTCCAATAATGGGAAGATAAGACAACAATCCTATCCTTAATAATGTCAGTGTGGAACACATAAACCCATGTGCGACTAATAAACCAAAGAGAACACCACCATTTAGACAACTGAAATTCGAAAGAATTCAGATAGAAGGAAGTACATCTACACAAGGGACAATAACTGGAGGAGCCAGTTCAGGCAATACTAGTCAAGTATCTACACTGCATGGAGGTGGTAGTTCAATGTTCAGAATGGTAGGATATGATCCCACCATTAGGTTACCAGAATTTAAAGGAGAAGCATTGGAGGACCCAAAAAAACATTTGTTCATCTGTGAGAAGATTTGGGAAGAAAAACAGATCACAGACAAAGACACTAAAATGGCATAGCTAGCGATTACATTAAGGGATCAACCATTGGATTGGAACATGAGTTTATCTACAAAAAATCCACTAGGGACAACCAGAACAATTGCAGATATTAATAAATTTTTGATAAACAAGTTTCAAAAGACAAGTTCAGAAGATCAATACATGAACGAGATGATCGAAATTAGAAAGAAACCAGGAGAGTATTTATGGGAGATTGATCAAATATTCAAGCGACTGAAGGGAAAGTTGAAATATCTCATGACCAATATGCAGCATAGGCACTTGTTTGTCAATTCACTGCTCCCAGACTTAAAATATCCACTATGACAACAAAAGTTTCAGACACAGGTAGGGGCTCTGCAGGCGGCCCTTCAACTAGAAGAAAACCAATATCAGCAGATGGATCCAACCATCAAATAATTGAAGGAGGATTTGAAGAACTTAACATTCCAACTAAACTAGAATAAAATTAAAGACAAACGAGAAGTCATCTGGTGTACTACATGCATGACGGAAGGGAACCACAAGAATGAATGTCCAACATTCACGTAGTATATGGCAGCAGGAATGTTGAATCCATTACCAATAGGAGGACTATAGTGAAGAATCTACAAGAAACTAGGTCATGACCCATATCACTACTCAATGATGTAGAAATATCAAACAGTCCCAAGGAGTTCATATTGCAACTTTTTCAAGTTAGTGGGACATGATGACAAAGATTGTAGAACTATGGAATTGATGCAATAGAGGACATCAGATGCATATAGAGTGCAAGAATAAATGATGACTGGGAAATCCACACCACAGTTCAATCAAGTTCCAGCCCCATACAACACTACAAAATAGCAGTATAATACCGTGAAATAACCATATAATACAGTGCAACCACAGTACAACACAACACAGCCTTAGTACAATACCACACGGTATAATCAAGCACCTCCATATAATGCATCGAGAGGAGATTGAGTGGGTTACAGAGATGGAGGAAGAGTGAGAGGAGGTGTTGGACAAGGTAGAGGACCAGTGGTATGTCATAACTTCCAATAACCGGGACATTATGCAAGGGAATGTCCACTTCCACCAGCAACATGTATGTATTGTCATGCATCATACCATGATATGGAAGAATGTATGACATTATTAGTAAAGATTCAGGAAAAAAGGAACCAAAACAACTAGAGTGTTCAGTGGATGTCATCTGAAGCGAAGGATGAAGGATGAAACATCAACATAGTTACCCACGAAGGAGCTAAAACAAGAAACAACATAGTCTGACAAGAGCCAATACAACACCAGTGGGTAAATAAGAACGTCAAACCAAGGAAGCAGTTCGACGTGCAGAAGGAAGGAAGATATTTAAGCAAGCCTGACAAGAGTTTCATAAGGAGGACATTGCATTGGCCTCAACCACACAACAAGGCAAGGAAGCACCAAAATATGAGATGCCTCTGTTATTGGATCATACCAACAAAATGCAATCCACGAGACAAGTAAGTAGGCTTTTTGCAATCATGTGTAAAAGTATTGAATGATCCATCATTTTTCAAAATATTAAAAAACATATTAGAAATATGTAGTATAGAGATGGAAGGAAAACTAGAACAAAAAACCGTCAATCACCTACATACAAGGACAAGAACCAGTAGGGAGTTAAGAATAAATGCCAACATAGGAGATTTCAACATGGGATATATCATACTAGATATAGGATCTGAAGTGAATGTATTACCAAAGAAGACATGGAAATGCATGGGAGAGCCCACATTAGGATATTCACCTGTTCAACTGAAACCATCAAATAAACATAGAGTCCTACCAATCGGTATATTGAAAGGAGTGACAATAGACCTGGATGAGGTGTGCACTAAACCAGACTTCAAAGTAATTGAAATAGTGGATGACAGAATACCATATCCAGCGTTGCTTGGTCTAGATTGGGAGTTTGACAAGCAGGAAATAATCAATTTGAAGACAAGGAAAATGACATTTGAGTGAGGGGAATACAAGGTCATCATGCCATTAAACCCATCATAAGGGGAAATGTTTGTAGAACCTACTTGCTTAGACTTAGAGGAAATCGACCAATTGTACAAAACAACTACGCATGATGAGGATTATGTAAACCCAATTGTAGATGGGATATTCAGTTGGAGGAGCATTACTTCATGTGTGAGAGACTCAGATATTGGTTTATAGAACTGACCGCAAAGGCTACATGAAGTTTCCATGAGAATATGTGCACGAATAGACCACGCAGTAAGATACGTAGGCATGTAGATAAGGGAACCACCCATTTTCCATGGAATAAACGATCTAGAAGTATTCTTGGCATAGTATGAGGATGAAGTTTCAGAGAACTAGAGACTCTTAGAACTAGATATAACACTCAAGGCCACACCTGAATGATGTTGGGGCACACACAAAGAGACAATAACATATTGGTACCAATGTAAGCGGTTACTTCGCATAAGGTTCAGCACAGAACATAAAAGAACAAAAAAGAAAAAGTATGATGGACAGGGGGCACTAGAGGAACACTTGGAGAACTGCAGAATGTTGTGGAAAATGACACCCCCAGAGAAATGGCCTCACCATTTCATACACACTCTAGAGGGCATACCGGCGAACTGGTATACATACCAGGAACTGCGCAAAGGAACTGCAACATGGATGGTATTGTAACAAAATTTTACAGTCACTTTTTTCGTTCGAGCATGAAAACCCCAACATAGATGCATCTCTTAAACATATAAGAGGGATGATATTCATCAAGGAACCAGAATTCAAATTTATAACATAATAACAACAGCGGAACAAACAGACAATCAAGGAACTGTTGTCATGTTACCATGTGCATGAGGACACACCACAGGAAGACGATCTGCATGATATTCAGATCGAGGAAAAAGAAGGAGAGAAAGAAGTGGAAGGTCCACCTATAGAATCATAATTCATTGTTGTGCTAATCAAGGCAAAAAAAGTCAATGTTGGAACATCTGAGAATCCCAAAATGGCCAGCATTGGAGATTACTGGGATGAGAAAATAGTAGAAATCATAATAGAGTTATTGTGTGAGTACAACGACCTGTTTCCCTCAACATTTAAAGAGATGAAGGGTATAGCAGGAGAGTTAGGAGAAATGAAAATACCACTCAGAGCTGACGCAAGACTGATTAGACAACAACCATATAGATTGAACTTGATATATAAGTAGAAAGTCAAAGACAAGATCGACAGGATGCTCAAAGTCGGAATCATAGAACTAGTGGAAGAATTAGAATGGATAAGCCTGGTGGTAGTTCAGAACAAAAAACAAGTAGGGATACAAATATGCGTCGACTTGATGAATTTGAATGATGCATGCCTACATGACCTATTCCCTACACCTTTCACAGATGAAGTGTTGGATAATGTAGGAGGACATGAACCTTGCTCATTCACTGATGGATTCTCAGGCTACCACCAAATCAAGATAAGACAGGAAGACAGATACAAGAACACCTTTGCAACAGAATGGGGATCCTACCAGTACATAGTCATGCCATTTGGACTAAAGAATGCACCACCAATATTTTCCAGAGTAGTCATCCCTGCGTTTAAGGAATTCATCCACCAATTTCTAGAGGTATACTTGGATGATTGGACAGTCTATAGTTTGTTGAAAAAACATGTAGAGGTATTATGACTGATGTTAGAAAGATGTAGGTAGTGCCAAATATCACTAAACATAAAAAAATGTATATTTGGAACACTGTTTGGGATACTATTGAGCCATATAGTATGAAAACAAGGTTTACTAGTAGATCCTGCAAAGATTGTAGTAATTGTTAACTTTCTACCACCGAAAACAGTCTTTTAGCTAAGAGCGACATTGGGACACACATGATACTATAGAAAGTTCATCAAAGGATACACACAGATTACCGCGTCAATGGAAAAACTATTAAGAAAAGTTACAAACTTTCAATGGAATGACGATTGTCAACATGGTATGGATACATTGAAAGAGAAGATGGTCACCACACCAATACTAGTATTTCTATATTGGGAGATGACATTCCATGTCCATGTAGATGCATCATCCATATCACTTGGAGCTATCTTGGTGCATCCAGGAGCAGGAGAGTTGGATCACCCCATAGCATTTATGAGTAGAAAGATATCAGAATCAGAACATAACTATAAAACCACATAGAGGGTAGGCCTAGATATGGTCTACGCACTACAAAAGTTTAGACATTACTTATTGGGAAAACACTTTAAGATGTTCAAATATCACTTAGCCCTTAAATATCTAGTCAACAACCCAGTTTTGGGGGGGAGAATCTGTCAATGGATACTACTGTTTCAAGAATTTGACTTTGAAGTCATAGTCAAACTAGGGAAATTGAATGCAGGACTTGACCACCTGTTAAGGGTCACAAATGGCAAAGAAACTATGAATTTAGAACACAACTTCCCATACACACAATTATTTTCAGTCCAAATCATTAATGAATACTTTGCAGATATCATTCAGTACTTGAGCACAGGTATTGCACCGTAGAAAT
This sequence comes from Picea engelmannii, assembly GCA_009831015.1. Taxonomy (NCBI): domain Eukaryota; kingdom Viridiplantae; phylum Streptophyta; class Pinopsida; order Pinales; family Pinaceae; genus Picea; species Picea engelmannii. The sequence goes on from ML777507.1 coordinate 38,271, forward strand.
ACAACAATGCGTAGAAGAAAAACCTGGTAGTCCGGGATGTAGACTATCAACTGATTGCATGACACTTATACAAAATTGTCACATATAGCATCTTATGAAGATATGTGTTAGAGAACGAAAGACCAAGAGTTTTAACAGAGGCCCATGAGGGAATATAAGGAGGAAATTACGTAGGAAAAGATATCACGCAGAAGGTATTTCACGCAGGATTATGGTGGTTGACCATTCACAGAGACTCGAAGGAATATTTCCAGAGATGTGATGTTTGTCAAAGGGTTGGTAAACCCAACAGAAGGGATAAGATGCCACTACGACCACAGGTAACATTGCAAGCATTTGATAAATGGGCCATATACTTTGGGGGACCAATCAACCCAACAACAAGAAGAATAGGAGCAAGGTACATCATCACCATGATAGAGTACCTAACAATATGAAGGATTGCAGTGAAAAAACAACAAAAATCTTTTTATTTGAACAAGTAATCACTAGATTTGGATGCCCAAGAGTTTTGATGAGCGACCAAGGTATGCACTTCATTAACAACACTATCAGTGCTATGACCAAAGATTTCAGAGTCCATCATCAGAAGAGCACACCATATCACCCACAGGAAAATGGCACAGTAGAAGCATTTAACAAAATCCTTGAGAATGTGTTGACAAAAATCTGTAATGTCAACAGAGATGATTGAGACCTCAAAGTACTAGCAGTATTATAGGCCTACAAGACTACATGAAAGAAGTCGACAGCCAAAAAGTAGTTGTGTCATTAGAATTTATGGTACCTATTCTGTGCATAGCAACAATTACACACATGACAGAATGAGGCGCAATATAGGAGAGACTAAATATGTTGATGACAATGGAAGAAGATCGGATCCTAGTAGGGTTTCACCAACAATTTTAGAAAGCAAGGGTCAAATCTTGGCATGACAGGAACATCAAGAAGAAAACTTTCAAGGAAGGAGATTTAGTGTTGATGTATGACAACAAATCCATTTAGCACCCAGGAAAACTTAGAATGCACTGGTTAGGACCGTAAGAAGTAAATACTATCACATATGGGGGAGATATATATTTGAGAGACTTAGTAGGTGTAGAACTCAGAGGGATGATCAACAGGATATGACTAAAGCTGTATAAGGACAGTCGACCACCCACAACTTGAAAAGTCACCACGCAGTGGGAAAAAAAAAAGGATATCAAACGATACCAACAGAGGTACAGTACAACGAAAGGAGAAGGAACACACACACTAAAGAAAACAAACTTGTCAAGGACAAGGACAATGGCTAGGTCATGATGGAAACAAGAGGGAAAAGTAAAATGACAAAAGTAGTATGAAACGCTAGAGTTATGCAGAATTGAATGCCGAAAAGGATCGACGGGACACAGCATTAATCATTCCAACTGGAGATGGCGAGGGAGAGTAATGGAAAGTATGAATGAATCATAGTTTCATTGAATCCATCATAAATGTAGCATCTTCAACAAGCTTCATGTGGTGCCCATACAAAACATGGGCACGAGAGCAAAGAGGTTATTGAAAAACTAGAAAAGAAAGAGAGTGAGAAAGCATACGAAGCACAGAGCACAACTCATAGAGGTTACAAAGACCATTGGACTCAACCAACGCCCAAAATTCACCACTATGGTACCACCAAAACAAACATAGGCCACCCAGAATGCACGACACTCCAGAGCTAGAACCAAGGCATAGGCACAATCTCAAGAAATCAAACAACAACCACTGGAGGTCATCAATGTTGACAAAATCCCCTCACCAGATATGACACCGATGAACACCACAACTATGGTAGAAGAAACCCAAAATCGAATACCTGAGGGAATGAATGTGGATATGCCGATAGAAGCATAAGAGCATTAGAACCAGGGCATGGGAACCCTGAAAGAGGAACAACGAGAGAACCCTGAAGCAGTTCCAAGTGTCAATGGGATGGAGACAAATCAGGCAACAATAGTCAAGTGAGACAAATCTCAAACAACCATGTCAAACCACCCATAGGAAGAAATAGTTAAAGATGTCACGAGTTGGCCAGAATGGTATTTCGAAGTACAAACGATGGCGGCTGGAACCTTGAGCCAGCCACCGCTAAAGAAAGACAAGCAGCAGGTACCTAGGTCACCGTGCAAGAAACTCATTATAGCCCTTGTTTTTCCATGTATACTAGATGGGGTACGGGTGAAATCAAACTTGATGGGTCATGTCAAGAAACTAAAATACAGAGACCATGATATAAAATACATAGACAAGTTTCTGGAGTTCACAAAGAAATTATACTTATAGACTGTGGGCGTGAATGCAGTTAGGGAACCAATTGATCAACCACTCCATTGGGCAATAGGATTTGAGAAAACGGGGATTTTAGGTCTGCTAGAGCTACCACACTTTAGCAGAGGTCAGTACACAAAAAATTGCGTCAAACAACTAATGGGAGTCACACATGGCGAGGATACATGGTTGGACAAGATCATCTCGATAGACGTAGAGATTATTGCGCACATCACAGGATTTCCATCCTGGGGCATGGATCTCGCACAATTTCTCAATGATAATATAAAGGAAAAATCACTCGCAGAAGAGATGAAGAAGAAATACGACACTGACAGGGGGATGTGAGGAATCATCAAAAGGATCAATGATGTCGCGACACAAATGGCCACAAAAATATTGGCCTGCATTCTACTAAGAAAATGTTGCATGGAGGAAGTTCCAGCCGGGGTCATCGCAGTTGCAGCACAATGTGCTAAGGGAACCATAGTTAGTTGGGTACCGTATCTGTTGAATTTGTTCCTAGATGACTGCAAGGATGCGCAGGATCTAGGAACAAAGTTTCATTATTCATGGATACTCATGTTGATAGCCATCATGGGATGGAAGGAACTGAGTTACACATTTTTCGGCACTAGACCCACACCGAATTGTGGAACGAGGGATTTATCACTTGGCACCGCATTAGATTCCAAGCACAAGAAGATGAACACATCGGTGTTCGAAGGATACCTTCACGACCTACAAGAGGCTATCTCCAACCTCTGTATAATAACACCACAAAATTTCACACTCTATCAGGACATTGCCAACTTCAAGGTCGCTCGACATGCGATGTGGATATAGGCCTGGAAGGACCCCAATAATTAGTGGCTACAATTCCGCTATTTCATCATAGAGGGCGACATGGACATGGTTATCTGGGATTAGGAATACGACTGGAAGATTCCAGTCCTCACCCAAGAGATACCTACAAAGACAACATAAGAGGAGGCAGGGAAGGAAGAAACACAGAACCAGGAATCCCTAGTGCCCAAGAAACGAAGGACGGGTGAGACCAAAGAAAATCAGACATATGAAGGGACAACTAAAAAAGGGACCCAGAAGGGGAAGAAGAATAGTATGCAATTGACCCAAGTACAACAGAAATAGGATGAGGCAACACATGAAACTACACCAAGTCCCAATTCATAAGAATCAGGCCCAACTAAGAGACCAACCACTCAGATGGGAGGCACGCACAAGAAGACGAAGGCAAAGAGAACCCCTCTAGAATATATGATCATGGAGGATGATGTAGAAATGATATCCCAAATTGTTCAGGAGCATACATCTAAAGATTTCAAAAATGTTGTGTGCCACAGGGATATAATTCAGGAGGAGTTGGCTGACATGCAACAGTTCCTAAAGCAGATCGGGTAAGCGTATGCAGTAGCATAGGAACAGGTCCATCAACATCACATACAAGAGAAATATCGGAAGAATGGGAGTGAGATATAGTCCACACAATACTGTAGCCGAGTGAAAAATTCCACATTACACCCAACATGTTGCGCATGGACAAGATCGTGGGGAAGACACCCCTAAAGAAATTAGCTCAACTTCAATTGGTATTTCCACGGATACCATCTAGAGCTCTACACAAGCTATAGGTTAATGTTACCCAAGAAGTTCAGTCTCATGCACTCATAGACTTAGTCGAATTACAATAGGAAATGGAGAAGTGGGATGAACTAGAAATAATATGTGAGCAGGATAAGTTCGATACCCAAGAGAAGAGGGAGCACGCGAATGGACTGGAATGAAAAGTGGAAGGAACTTACGAGGAGATTCTAAATACTGTGTAGAGGTATGAACTCACAACAACACAAAAGATTGATCATATTGCACAGGCAATCAATCAATATCAGAAGGATATTGAGAATCTCCATGAACATCTCACACCCACAACTCCACCAGCGGTAAGGGAGCAAAGGAAGCAGGAGGCAACAATGTAGCTGCAGGAGATAGAACAATAGGTCAGCACAACATCCAGCTTGTTCAATAAAGCAACACAACTCTGGATGAAGCTAGAGGAGGATCAACAAGTCCAAAGTGGGATAAGGAAGAAGAAAGGATAATCATAGGTATCGAAGACCTCAATTAGAGGAAGAAGAAAATGTCCATCACAGAGTGCATCAAAGGGGCGCAGGATATGAATAAACTGCAGACGTAACTCACCACTGTGCAAACACATAAAAATGAGCGTCATGCTCAAATGGAACCACTTCAAGAGTGGTGGTAGAAGTCATTGCACAGGTAGAGGAAGTCAAGACACTCATATCACATACCCAGGTAGAGTGCGCAGAATTGATGAATGATAGAATTGCAACCCAGATAGTAGACACACTCAAGGACAAGACCGCGCAAGTACAAACACAAGCAGTGGAACTCAAGGAGAAGTTTCAGGCGATCACCAAGGAAATTGATGAAGAACATAAAGGTTAGGTGGCTCGAGACGAGCCACATGTTAGTGTTTGGGGCCTATTGGAAGTAGGCCAAAGTGGAAAGCAAGCTGATTTTGGGAAAGAAGGATTGTATGAGGAAAGCGACAGCTGGAAGGAAGAATAACACGCACACATGCATGGAAGACCTAACGATGTTATGGTTAGGTTTTTGGTAATATATTGTAATGGTTGAAGAGACAGAAACATATAAATATAGTTATCTAGGTCTCATAGAAGAGACCGAAGAGAGGAGGAGATTATTGTAACAAGTTTATAGAGATATAGAGAGATGAATACAAAGAAGAAAATGCTATGTAATATTTTTCTATATGACCTACTTTTGTAAGATGTTGAGCTAAAGACGACTGAAGGAGGGGAGATTTGAGGGTTAGATTGTAGGTTTGAAGATCCTGGTGCGATCTAGTCCACCTCATATTAGATCTTAACCCAACTAAGAAGAGTTGTACAACACGTGGTGTTGGAGCAAAAAAATGACTATAATAAAAGATACAAGAGCCAAATATTTGTGGACATAGCCCAAGGGGGGGTGAACCACGGTAATCTTTGTGTCATATGATTGAATGCATGTATTTATTTATTGTCTTCAGTAGATATAGATGTGATAAATGAATGAGTTATTACATTTCCTGCATAATTGTAATGACATTGTATTACGTTAATAAAGTTATAATAGAACTCCTAGTATACAGTTATCAGATCTCTCACTCAATCCTAGGTTGCAAACACATGAGTCTTGAAACCACCCATTAAGATTATCTCGGGTGAGAAGATGAAGTGCACCTTATGCGTTTCATTTCCTTCCGGTTTACCATGAGGGACGATAGTTTTAGAGGCTTTGTCGGAAACCCCAACAGACATGAACCCTGGGTCACTCAATACAAACTTAGACCGAATATATAACTAAGTAAACCAACAAGTGGTTTCCATGGTGTTTGTCCCAATGTCTCTGTCATTATGGATTCTTTAGAGGTTGGATGTCCCTAAGAGTTACTTCTGAAGAATGGTGGCTTATTCCCCTTCTTCCTCTATTACATCTTGCTTTCCTTCTTGTCTTCCCAAGATTTTTGGTAAGTTTCTCTCCCTTTATGTTGATCATAAAGGTACGTAGGCTTTCTTATAGTTTCCTCCAATGTTTTTGGATCATCATATTGTATCCTGTCACTGATAAACAATGCTAACCCACTCAAATATATCTGAATATTAAATTTATCTTCCTTGATGAAGAAAACATACTTCAACAACTCTAAAAACCTCCTTTCATCTGCATATATGGTCATACTCACAAGTTTGAGTTCAAAGAATTCCTTCATTTTCTTATCATAGTATCTCTTAGTCAAGTATATGCTTTGAAAATACCTCTTGAGTTCTCTCCAAGTCACATTTTTCTCATCAATGTGTTGTACCTACACAAATTGTTCCCACCACATTGGTGTTTTTCCCTTGAGATGATAAATAACAATTATACCTTCTTCCTATGAAGAGTAATTATGCTACTGAAAATAATTCCTCATGTTTAGCATCCATGTCTCTACTTCCTCATCCTTCTTTTGTTCACCATCAAAAGTAGGAGGCTTGATTTTTTTCATTTCCCCCTATAGTTCATACACCCCAGACCTCTTCTTATGATTTCTAACAGGGGATGGACTTGAACTATTGTGTGCTCTCCTATTGGAATTCCTTGGAGTGTGATGATGATACTTGCAACACTTCTTGTTATTCTCCTCATATCATGAGACTTGTAGCTTATGTATCTCCTTAACTTTGTCTCCTTATCCATCTTCTTCTCTATTTTATCTAATATCTACATTAAATTGATGTTGAAGTCTTCATGCTGCTCCTTGGATTTCATAATCCTTTCATTATCAACTTTATAACTCAGGACATACTTTTGAAAAAAAATATATGGTCTCTACCAAATTCATTCTTTCTTCCCTACCTTCTTCATGTCCATTTGAAATTGTACCTTCATTACCCATATTGACATGCATTCCTCTGATCTCTTCTTCATGGTTGTAAACTCCCTACACATCTTCCATGATTCTAAAATTTTGTTGAGCCTGTCCTAATCTAATTTTTGTTAACTCTTCAAAATGTGCAATGAACAAAATTTCTTAGGCTAAAAAATTTATCAAATTCATGAAATTATGTACAATTCATTTTGCATAATGCATCATAATTCTTCCTTCTGATTTTTGTGAAATTAACTGCCTGGTGACTCTATGTTTTGCCTACTTTTTTCCTACTATAAGTCTCTTTTTTTACATAACGATCATGCATTTTGTATCTCCATTTCCTTTATTGAGCTTATTATTAGGCTATTTTCATCAAATCGATATGGGATATGGATAAGGTATGTGTTGAATTTATTTGATAGCTTAATGTGAAGTTTATGTTTAATTAAATGAGTGTAATTGCTTAATACTTGTTATTTTGACTAAAAAGGAAAAAGGCATGATTTGACCCTTAATCCAACAGCCCAAATTTTCAACAGACATATCCAGACCTCCATCTATCCCTTATTACAGAACTCAGAGCACACCAGATTTGGCTATTAGCATAATTGCTGGTGTTTTTGGGCAAAACTAGAACATGGGTTTTTTACCCATTATCACCCTCTTTCTATGGCTCCTATTGTATTTCGATTTAGATAGTCACATATAGCTTCTATATTTGAGCTATGATTTTAAGACGCATTACCTATTAATAGAACAACTAAACTATTTTTTGGTTTTGAGACTTAGTTGACCCTTTCAGTGGTAGACCTCTCAGACTCTATATATACCTGAAGCCACATAACACAAAGGGGATGCCTATGATGAGATAATTGTCATACTGTTGAAAGACTTGTCACTATTATATACATATTTCTAGTTTTTAATGAAATATAAGTTGATTTGCTAAATTGTGATTGTTCTATAAGATGGAGTACGACTACTTGGGGGGGCCACCAATAGTTTGTGCATTCAGATATATATAACTCTTTCTTTTGCAGGTCGCTCTTTCAAACTATTTTTTGTCAATTATAGACATTTTTCTAATTGTGTCACAACTGCATGTATTCTCTTTTAATCATTGAAAATGTGTTTGAAAGTAGCTACATCTTCCTTGCAAGTTGATCACTTAAATAATTGTGCATATTCCTTTAAATATTGTTTAATCTCATTTAACTTGTATTGTGAATATTTTAAGTTAATCCCTGCAGGACTGTGTAATCACATCTTTGTGAATACATTTCCATTTTAAGTGTGACAATGTAATTTATGATTCTGACAAGAACATGTGTGCAAAATATTGATATTCCTTGAATGGAAAAGTTTTCAGTAGATCAATTTAGTTTCCACTTTACATTTTTCTATATAAGTTAGTGTAAAATTCATTCCATTTGAAGTAGCCATCATATTTGGATGTCATCATGATATAAATCTCCATCATATTTAGATGTCATTGTGAAATAATTTGCCATCGTAGACACAAATAGATGATGTTTTTTTCCTTCTTCAGCAAGATAGTGTAAACTAGATAATATTGTTTACCTTCTTCAATAAGATTAGTGTGAAAAATAGATGATGTTGCTTATTTTCCTTATTGTATAAGTAAATATGATTTATTAGTTTAGTTTTAAAATCCATTTTAAAGTAGATTTCACTTAAAGTAATTGTTTTTGGAAAAGATAACTTATTCTCATTGCATACTCATAGATTGGTGTTTATAAGTAGCTCTACATATCAAATAGATTTTGGTTTTCTTACATTATCATTTGAAAATATAATTGTAGGTTGAAATCATAGTTCTAATCCCTAGGGTAGATTACTCCCCTTTTCTTTTTCAATTCACTTTCCAGACTTCATTCCAGTACTAGGATTTAGTCATAGAATATGGTGGTAGGAATATATAAATAGTTAGGTCCCATTCTATCTTGACTCGTACTGTGTTACAAATCGAAGTTTACTTTCCCTGGTCGATAATTTAATCAAGGAAAATTAGGTATATAATTTAGCCATCACTTCCCAATTGACTTTGCGTGCACTACTTATCAATTATGAACCCATAATGAGCATGCACAAGTCTTACACATGCAACGCTAAAATGCAGTGCATACACCATGCACTTATATATGACATGCATACTTTTCTTTCACATGCCAAAATATATTGAGTACCACTTTTGTGTTGTGCACCAGTTACTCTGTGTGCATTTCCATCACCACACAACACAATGCCAAGGTTTAGTGTGTTCACACCGCGTGCCAATAATATTACCTTCGTGCAGCATGAATATTCAACATGCATGCACTACATACCAATGTTGCATGTGCACCAACAAATTCAAACTGCACTCTTCCAACACTCTAAGTTCACACATTTCACATCACATTATTAATCGTGCACCACAAAATTTGCACCTTGCTATGCCAAACTTTAGCGCACTTTTATGTGCACCTATATTCTATGCACGCCATCAATTATACCCAGTGCAATCCCAAAACTTAGTGTGCATACCCTATGTACCATTATTTTTTTGCGCAATGTTGGCTCTACATAATGCAATACTTGTTTTTAATGCACAACATTATTTTTCCACATCACTGTCTCTGCACAGTGAAATACCCAATTTTAATGTGCACTCCCATGCACCTTTATTTTTCTGCGCATCACTACTACTTAGGGTGCATAATATTTTCGACACTTAACGAATTTTTACATAAATTTGATGCAAAAATTGGAGCTTTTGTCCGATTTTCACCCAATTTCTACCACAGACATTATGCAATCATGAAATTTTCTCAATTTCACTCCATTATACCCAAATTCAACCTCTGCAACAACAAATTTTTGTGTGTGTTTCTGGTTGATATCCTTGGCATGGGTTTTCCAATTCATTCACGAATTGAGAATTTTATTCAAACAATTCCACTCAATCTATCATGGCTTCCCTATAACTTCAAATTCGACTAATTCTTGTCTGAAATTTATTAAACAAGGATTAATATTAAGGATACCTCATCACTTAACCAAATTTCCCCAAATTCTCCCTAAATTTAACAATAGAAATTGGGGATTTTACCCAAATCCACTCAATTACTTCTAATTTCCGTCATGGACACATTGTAGCTTGAAATTTATCCACTCATGAATTCAATTCTCTATGAGGATCCTCTTTGACATTATGCTAACTTGGCCCATCCAGAATCAATGTTGAAAACTAGGCTCTGATACCACTTTGTAACATACCGAACCACCTATTGGGATATGTGTAACATTTCCATCCACGCAAAGGACGAGCTACGCTACTTGAAGCCCTCTCCTGGACTTATTTCTCTTACAGATACCTTTAAAATTAATAAAGATGCATAAAAGAAAGGAACTAAATGGCATGCACAATGATAAACAACAAGCATGCATACTCTAAATATATATTCAATTCAACGATAAATAAATACAAAATGGCATAAATCATATACATGTAATTAATATCATAACAGAGAGCACTTATATTTTATAGAAGAAAAACACCAACTGGCTATAGACCAAGGACGTTCCACCCAACCATAAACATTGTTGTTCCAAGTCTCAACAACAATGTCATCCCCGAGCTAGGGCTATGAATCCACAAGGACAGTTCCAGAGTGTTACTCAGCTTCCCAAACCAGTCATCACTCAAGCTCTCACAAGCTTCCCAACACCCACAACAATCCAAGTACCTAGCTCTCTTCTACCCATCCTACACAACCCAAGAGAAATGATCCTATCCCTTCTTTGCCATGCAGTTCCTTAGATTTTTCTTCTCCTTACAGGGCTCAAGTACAGCCGATCCAAAATATCCATGTGGGGACTCTCAAGACTTGCAACTGTGAGAAAATATGGACACAGGCCAAAACATCTCAGACATGTAGGCCTCAAATCATGGCTAGATTATACCAACAATCTCTATGACCAACGATACCATGGTTGCACTTCAACAGTTTTTATTCATTTTCGTATCCAAGACACACATGAGGAAAGATGAATGAGTGAGGGAATGAATGGATTGAATGAGTGAGTGAGTGAGTGAGTCAAAAATGAGTGAAGTGACCAGAAATAGAACAAGAATGATAACATGAGTGAGAAAGAGAATGAACCAATGAACAAATGAGAGAATCAACGAATGTGAGAACCCCCCAATAGACCAGGGATGGGTTTGTGTAATTCATGGGGATCAATAACCTCTTGTCCTTCCCCAAAGAAGCTCACGTAACTAATTTCCTCCATTAGACAAAATGGGTGATTTTAAAATATAAAATAAATACTTATCCCCTCAAGCACCTTCTCTTGTGAAATCATGGCCCCCAATAACTCTAGTCCTTGTCTCTCTATCATCCAATGATGCATTGATTATTAATAATGATAAAAAAATTACGTTTCTTAGGCATGATAGCCTATTTTAATTGTTTGGGCACTTTAGCCTCTCAATAATTAAGAAATAAATTATTAAATATGGGGCTCAAAATGTGGGGTGTTACATCCCATGTCCCTTATTTTGTCACTATCCTTAGTGCATATAGAAAACATAGATCAAAGTCTAAAAATTTATTCAAAATTTTTTGGGTACTTCGATTGCATGGAATCTTCATGCTCCCATGTAGCATCTTTAGGACCATAGCAGGTCCACTGAACTTTTACCAACTCTATGACTTGATTCTAGAGCATTTTGAATTTTCTTTCCAATATTTGCATTGGCTAGACCTGAAAGTCTCCTTCTGTATCTACCTGAATCAGATGCCAATCAATAACATGGTTAGGATCATGTACATATTTCTTTATCAAAGAGACATGAAATACATTATGCATATTCATGGAAGAAGGAAATGAAAGCATGTATGCAATTGGCCCTATTCTGTCCAATATCTCAAATGGACCACAGAATCTGGCTACCAGCTTTGTACAACTACCCAAATTCAAAGAGATCTTCTTTGGATTTACTTTCAAAATCACATGCTCCCCCACTTGAAATTCTCTTGCTGTCCTATTCTTATCTGCATAAATTTTTTGTCTATCATGAGTGGCCTTTAAATTCTTCTTAATCTTAACCATATGGTCTTCCATTTCCTTAAGCAAATCTGGCCCAAGTACCACTCTATATTCTGGGTTGTCCTAGTCCACTGGAGTATTTCATTTCTTACCATACAAAGCTTCAAATGGGCTCATTTTCAATGAATCTTGATACCCATTATTACAGGAAAACTCAACCAAGTGCAAGTAATATTCCTACTTAGATGGCTTATCCATCACATACATTCTCAACGTCTCTTCAATTACTCAGTTGACTCTCTTTGTCTTCCCATATGACTATTAATGGTAATATGTGATAAAGTTTATATTTTTACCAAATCCTTTAAATAATCCCATCCAGAAATTTGAAGTAAACTCTGTGTCTCTATCCGAGACAATTGTCCTAGGTATCCCACGCAACCTAGCAATCTCCCTCATGTAAATTTCTACAATATTAGCTGTTGTATGAGTTGTTTTCACGGGAACAAAATGAGTAGCCTTTGTCAAATTATCAACCACTACCATGATTGAATCATGTTGTCTTTTTGTATTGGGAAATTTAGTTATAAATTCAATGGTTATCACTTCCCATTTCATCTCTGGAATTAGTAATGGATGTAGAAAACATACAACTGATGTTCTCTCAACACTTGCAATACCAGTTTTAGGTGATGTTCATGTTCCTCTTCAGACTTGGAATAGATAAGTATGTCATCCAAGAATACTAGGAAAAACTTATCCTTCTGAATATTTAATTCATTAAGCACATCAAGACAACTAGTGCATTAGTAAGTCCAAATGGCACCACTACAAATTCATAATGCCCATACCTGGTTCTGAAGGCTATGTTATGGATGTCTTCATCCTTGATTCTTACTTGATGGTATCTTAACCTCAATTCTATCTTTGAAAATACATTTTCTCCTCTTAGCTGATCAAAGAGGTCATCAATTCTGAGTAGAGGGTACTTGTTCTTTATAGTGGACTTAGTCAGTTGTCGAAAGTCAATACACAGCCTCAAGGTCCCATCTTTCTTTCTAACGAAGAGTATTGGGGCTCCCCAAGGTGAAACACTTGGGCCTATGTACCCTTTCTTCAACGATTCCTCCAACTGCATTTGTAATTCATTCATCTCTGGTGTACTCATTCGGTAAGGTGTTTTTTACACCGAGGCAGATCCTGATACTAAATCAATAGAGAAATCCATCTCCATTTTTGGTGACAACCCTAGTATTTCTTGGAATACATCCTTGAATTCTTGTAGTACCGATAAATATTCAATGTTTGGACCCTTTATATTTTTTGGCTCCTTCACATGGGTTGGATACAGTTGACATTCTTTTCTGAAACATCTCTTTAGTTGTAAGGATGAAATCTCTCTTATAGAGATGGGTCTTGGAACTCCTTTCACAATGTTCTATTTTCCATCTTCATCAAGACATGTAAATGTCTTACTATGACAACCTAGGACATCATGATGATTTTCTAACCAATCCATTCCAATTAGAATATCATAAGACCCCAATGGTATGATATTTAGATCATCACTATTATTCACACCATTAAGACTTATGGAACAACCTCTGACCATATCATGGATTCTCCTTTTGGTTCTAGTGGCTAGTTGAACCAAACTTGATTTTCCAAGTTTACTTTTATCCAAATGTAATGTATCCACTATTTTAGGATCAATGTAACAATGACTTGCTCATGAATCAATTAAAATAGCAATAGGATGATTTATGATCTTACCTTCCACCTCGATCATGTGGGATTGGTATTTTTCTTGTCGATCATCTAAGGCTACATAAATTCTTCCTGTATCTTCGATTATTGTAGCCTCTTGGATGTTATGCATGGTGTTCACTTTGTCCTTTCTGTGTGGGAAATCCTTGTATAGGTCATATTCTTTGCATCCCCAACATTGGATTGGTGGTCTTCCCCTTTTTCCCAAGGAGTCATCTTTCTTGGATTCACCCTTAGAATATTGGTCTTGATGATTTTTATTAGGCTCATTTCTATTGAAAGGAGGTTTGAATCCCTTCTTCCTCTGATCATACTTCTCCTTCTTCTTATCCTTCCAAGACTTATGCATGGATTCTCTTCCCAGGCCTTGCTCATACATGTATTTAGCCTTCCTGATGGTCTTCTTCAAGGTCTTGGGATCATCATACCAAACATTTTCTTTATAAAAGGATGGTATTCCACTCAAAAACCTTTGTATTTTCACCTTTTCATCATTTATAAACCATACATAATTTAACAACCCCAATAACTTCTTCTCATACTCTGCCATGGTCATGCTTCCCAACCTAAGTTCAAAGAACTCCTCGATTTTCTTGTCATAGAAATGATTTGAGAGGTACTCCTTCTGGAAATACTTTTTGAACTACTTCCAAGTGATCTTATTCTCATTAATTTGTTCAACTTGCTTCAGTTGATCCCACCACATAACAGATTTCCCATGTAAATAGTAGGTGGCAATTCTAGCTTCTAGATTTGATGAATAGTTATGCAATTGGAAATATGTCTTGAGTCCAAGAAACCAGGCTTCAACATCATCTTCTCTTTCTCTTTCACCATCAAAGGATGATGGCCTAATCTTCCTCAGCTCTCCTTGAAAACTGTCCAATTCATGCCTTCTTCTTTGGTGCCTAACAAGAGACACCTATGGACTGCTTATGGAATTTTCAGATGCATAAAAATTTCTTGTTTAGTAAGGAGGTGAGTGATTTCTATGAGCTCTACTAGCACTCTTGGAATAACCAACTCTTCCACGATCATCTCACCTGTCATGATACCTGCCTTCTTCCTCTTGCTTTGAGCCATAATTTTTTTTTCTCTGCAACTGATTTAAGATTTTCAACACTCGAGCATTTATCTGACTTTTCTCTCTCATCAGCCTCTCATTTTCTTCCTTGTACCTTTGCACTTATATTTTCAAGCTTCTCATAGTCTCTATCAATGTTTCTTGCTCCCCTCGGCCCTTATGTCCATTGGATTTTGTATCTACATTTTAAAATAAGATATTCTAGCCTTCAGCCTCTTTATCATGGCTAGAGGCTCCCCCACCTTCTTCCATTTCTTGAATATGGATTTTGAGCTGATATGATTAAACCTCTTAATTTTTCAAAATGTGAAAGTGACCATTTTGTTAGAATTAATCATATGATAAACAAAATTTGTCAACAATGCTACATGTCCTTTCAACTCATGAAGAATATATATATACATAGATAGATAGATAGATAACACTTCCATGTTATCCCTTGGCTTATACATAATTCAATTCTGCATAGGCGCTTCCTTCACACCACTTTCCCAAGTGACCACGGCTTGAAACCGTGGGCCAAATATTTCATTAGCGTTCTTCCCTCTTCCAAAACATAAATTAGGCCATTAGCCCTTTTCCCTTCATCTCTCCATCGCATGTGACCATGAATATGACCTTGTGCTTGGCTGAAAAGTGCTTATCTGGAGCTTTGGGACTTTGAGCTTCAGGGGTTTCACCCTCATCACACTACATTCCCTCCAAATGCCAAACTGGTGAGCTCTCGGAGAGGCTCTTTAGAGTATCACTACTCCGATGCTCTGGAGCTTCGAAATTCATAGGTTCTTACTACAGCACACCTGAAAACTCCCGAACTTTTGAACTTCTGGAGTCTTATCAATAACCACACACTAGGGGGTGATACGTGGTGAAACCATGAATATGACATGTGGCCCATTCTACGAGTGACACATGTCAAGTTCTAATTAACCCAAAAGGTCTACAAAAACCTTGAAACAAGATGACACATGTTATGTATAAGGTAGGTCCACGTCACCCCAGGTGATGTCAAACTTCCACGTCACTCCAACTTTATGGGCCTTCAGGGCTTTAGGATTTAGAGGATTTCCTAGAATCATATTACAATTCCTACGAATGCCAAAACGACAAACCCCCAAAGGGTTCGATGATCAATGGCCCATATTTTCTACTGTGATATGCGGTCATTAGAAGCTCTGAGACTCTGAGATTCAGGGAATTTCGCAACATAACAAACCACTTTTCCCCAAAATGCCGAAGTGGTTGACTCCCCAAATTGTCACTCTCCGAAGCTTTAATATTTCAGTACTTCTTGTAACAAAACACTGCAAATCTCCCAAAAACCAAATTTTCGAACAGATCTACGTCATTCTAGGTGACTTCATCATGTTGTGTCAGTCTGATGCTCCAGGTCTTCGGGACTTTGGGCTTTGGAGGGTTTCGTTGTTGAACACCACCCAACTCTCAAACTATTGAACACTAAATTATTGAGTACTTGCTAATCTTCGTACACGTTAATTTGAAGTTCGGGACTTCGGGAGATTTTCTTCCTCGGAGCTTAAGGGATTTCTTCGTCCAGAGTGTCGAACTACCAAACTGCAGTGAGATATATGTCTCACACTCATTCACACGTAGATCTGAGAGATGGGATCTGATCTTCCCCATTGTTCCTGTAATATTGCAGATATAAAAAGTATGAAGAACAAAAATAAAATGCTAGAAATGGTAGATAAACAACAATATAACCAAAACAACACAACAATAAAACTGAAATGATATCAAAATAACACTAGAAAGAACACTTTGATTCTGAGAGAAATGTTCACGGGCCTCTTTGAGGGGGCAACCTCCAGTCGAGCAGAGCTCTATTACAATAATATCCAAGCTAGGGTTCTCATACCCTCGACTCCTATTTATACTAAATATGTTTATCAAAAGAACCATCTAGAGGAAGATCCTTCTAGAAGCGGAAGCTTCTATTAGGTCTTCTTACATTCGACTTATTCTACCTTATTGCAAGGCCTTATTAATATTGAACTTTATTACATCCGAATACATTTTTCTACCTACGTGAGGGGTTAGGTCCCTAACATGTCCTCCCCCTTAAAAACAACCTTTTCCTCAAGGCTTGAGATGTGGAAATTGCTGTATAATGGTAGTTGGTTCCCAAGTGGGATCTGTTGGAGTTGTATCTTTCCACTAGACTAACACTTCCTTGATGGTTTGCTGATGCAGGTGACACTCACGCTGGTCCAAAACTGCTTGTGGATATACCCAAATGGATCCTTCTTCGTCCAAATTGAGAAGGTTGGTTTGAATTTGGAACTTAGTTCCAATCACCTTCTTTAAGCATGAAACATGAAAAATAAGATGTAGCTTAGAATGGCTGGGAAAACCTAACTGATAGGCCACCTTTCCCACACACTTGAGAACGGTATAAGGACTATAAAATTTTGGCGCTAGCTTCTAACAATTGTCAACCTTGAGGGAATTTTTCTTGAAAGGTTGCAGTCGAAGAAACACCTGATCCCCTTCTGCAAATTGATGTTCAGAGTGACCTTGATCTTCTTGTTTCTTCATGCGATTCTATGCCATGACCAAATTCTCTTTGAGGGTATGGATAATAGCCTCTCGAACTGTAAGCATTTGGTCAATCGTGTGGAACTTTGAGGCACCCGGTAAATATGAGAGAACGGAAGGTGGATTTTTTCCATATACCAATTCAAAAGGAGTCATGCAGGTAGTTGTATGGTATGAAGTGTTGTACCACCATTCAACTAGGGGTAAACATTGAGCCCACTAATTTTTCTTTTTCGATGGAAAACACCTCAAATATGTTTACAAACACTTGTTGACAACTTCAGTTTGACCATTAGTCTAGGGATGATAAGCTATGTTGAGATGCAATTGGTTGCCTTGTAGCTTCAACATTTCTTGCCAAAAATTGATGGTGAAAGTTGGGTCATGATCAGAAACAATAGAATGTGACATTCCATGAAGCTTGAAGAACTGGTCCATGAAAAGTTGAGCCATAATGGATGTTGTAAATGGGTGTTGAAGAGCACAGAAATGAGCATACTTGGAGAGGTGATCAACAACCACCATGATGACTGATTTATTTCCAGATTTAGGTAGGCCTGTGATAAAATCCATAGATATATCCCTCCAAATAATAGGTGGAATCGAAAGTGGTTGTAGTGTGCCAAGAGATTTGACCATTTCTCCTTTGTTGCGTCGACACACATCACATTCAGTGACAAAATTATGAACCTCTTGTTTCATACCATCCTAGAAAAAAGAACGTTCGACCCTATCATAGGTTTTGGTAAACCCAGAGTGCCCAGCTGTGGGTGTATCATTAAGCTCAGAAAGTACCGTGGATTTAAGTTTTGACTGTTTAATTAAGTAAAAATGGCCTTTATATCAAAGCTCATCATGGAGCCAAGAGTACCCTGGGGAAACTGGAGAATTGGACTGCAATTGTTGTATCAGATGCGAACTTTTGGGATCATGTAGCCATTCCTGGTGAACGGCTTCGAGCCAATCTAGTACAATGAAGGAGAGAGAAAAAAGGGATCCTTCATCTTCATATTTTCGGGAAAGTGCATCCACAACCACATTGTCTTTGCCTTTCTTTTAAATTATCTCATAATCATATCCAAAGAGCTTAGTCACCCATTTTTTTTTCTCTGGGGAGGAAATGTGTTGTTCCAGAAAATACTTGAGGCTTTGATGATATGTCTTAATTTAGAAGCATTTCCCCAAAAGATAAGGGTGCCACAGATCAATGACATGCAGAATAACAAACATTTCCTTTTCATAGATTGATTTGCCCAAATTTCGTTCAAACAATTGTTTGTTGGTAAAGGACAAAGGCTGACCCTCTTGCATAAGGATAATGCCAATTCCTTTCCCCGACACATCACATTCTAGGACAAAGGTCTTTGTGAAATCAGGAAGGGCTAGGACTAGAGTGGTGCACATGTCCATATTCAAGGTTTGAAAATCCTAAGCAATTATTGGAGTCCAAGTGAAAGAATTATTTTTAAGGAGTGTGGTGAGAGGTGTCGCAATCTTTCCATAATTCTTAATAAACTTTTGATAATAACCTATTAAGACCATAAATCCACGCAAGATTTTGAGAGTCTTTGGGTGAGGCCAGTATTTCATATCTTCAATCTTTTTAGGATCCACCCTGATGCTGTCCTTGCCAATAAGATGACCCAAGTACTCGACTTTTGAGGCGCCAAAAGCACATTAAATTGTTTCAAGAAAAGTTGGTGTTGAGAGAGTAGATGGAGAACTCAATCCACATGAGAAAGATGGTTTGTCCAGGATTTTCTATAGATGAGGATATCATCAAAGAAAACTAAGATAAAATGACGGAGAAAAGAACATAAGACATGATTCACAAGGCTTTGGAAGGTGGAGGGGACATTACACAAGCCAAAGGGCATGACCAAAAACACATAGTGTCCCTCATGAGTTCTAAAGGAAGTCTTAGGAATGTCTT
Source organism: Picea engelmannii (assembly GCA_009831015.1). Taxonomy (NCBI): domain Eukaryota; kingdom Viridiplantae; phylum Streptophyta; class Pinopsida; order Pinales; family Pinaceae; genus Picea; species Picea engelmannii. The sequence goes on from ML777507.1 coordinate 57,423, forward strand.
CCTCTTTCATATGTATTTGGTGGTATCCAGAACGAAGATCAAGTTTCGTAAAGAACTTGGTGCCACTCAATTCATCCAAGAGGTCATTAATGACAGGAATGGGAAATTTGTCTTTAATGGTGAGTTTGTTGAGGGAACGGAAGTCAGGACACATGTGCCAAGAACCTTCTTTATTTAGGACCATGACCACAGGAGAAGCGTAGGGGATCATACTAGGGTGGATAATGCCTGTGTTAAGGAGTTCCTAAACCATTTTATCAATTTCATTTTTTTGGGAAAAGGGGTGACAATAGGGACGGATATTGGGAGGAAGTCTTCCTGGTACAAGGGGAATGGAATGATCATGAACACCACGGGAAGGAGGGAGTCCCTGGGGAGTGTACAAGACCACTTGATGTTTAGAGAGGATGGATTGGAGGTCTTATGGCACCAAGGGTGTCTTAGTTGCTTGTATGGCATGGAGTTGGGAAATAACACCAGAATGACCTTTTTAAAGCATATTTTCCATGTGATGGGAACTAATGATCTTAGGTGAACCATCAGTGATGCCTTGGAGCTTATATTGTTGGCCTTCCTGGTTGAATTGCATGGTTAATTCCTTAAAATCCATGAGAATGGGACCCAAATTCCTTATCTAGTATGCACCCAACACATTGTCACAACCGCCCATGTCGATAGCAAACATATGAGATTTCAGGTGGTAGTCACCAATTTGGAGACACACATTTTCACAACACCCTCCACATTTCATGGAGCCGCCATTGGCAATCATGATTTGGAAATTATTGAATGCATGAATATAGCAATGAGTTTCTTGGGAAATGTGGCGATGAATAAAATTATGGGTGCTTCCACTATCAACAAGAATTATGACCTTCCTATGCTTGATGTAACCAATTAGATTGAGGGTTTGGGGAGCAGAGAAGCCAATGAGAGAATTTAGGGAAATGACTAGTTCTACCTCAAAAGGGTCTGAGGGAGGGGTTATGTCAGTGGTTTTAGGTGAATCAGACACAAGGGGAGTTTCAACATCCTCTTTCGAAATATCCTCCGAGATGGACATAAAAATATTTTGTTCTGTACACTTGTGGCCCGGAAAATATTTTTCATCACAATTATAACAAAGGCCTTTGAGTTGGAATTTAGCCATTTCATCCTTGGTCAATTTTTGGATCTTTAGTGGAGCAGAGGGAGTAGTGGTATTTACTGGTTTAGTGTGAGGAATAAAGGAGGGTTTCCAGTTTTGAGAAGAGACAACCTATTGTGCTTCCTTACCTCTTTTAGTATCCTCCACCCAACTCTGAGGCCAATCCATGAAGACATGGGCATGAATCTCATCCTTGAGGCCATTGATAAAACATTCTCAGAAAAAAGCATCAGACATGCCCTATGCCCGAAAATTCAGTCGCTCAAAAGAAGCTATAAAGTCTTCCATTGTTCTAGATTGTTTCAACTTTGTCAGATGGCCTAAATGGTTGGTGTTAGTTTCAAAGCATTCATAAAGCTCTGCCACAAAGTGTGTCCAAGCAACATACCCTTGACGAAAAGTTTTTCTCCATTTCCACCATTGCCAAAGTTCTTGATCTAGATGGGAACACCATACCATAGTTTTTCCAAGTCATTTGTAATGTTGTATAAAGAGAAATAATGTTCCATTTGAGTTACTCAACAAGTGGGATCTGAGCCATCAAATTTGGTCACATCCACCCATGAAAGGCGTAGGTCACACTGAAAATGATGGGGATGAAAATTATGAGAATAAGAGGAAGTTTCAACTTTGATATGTAGAGGTGGGTCAGATAAAGGGGGATCTGCAGGGATATGCATCTTGGTGCAAATCATCGAAACAATAGATTCAAGCCGGGTAGTCATGTATTGTTTGAGTTATGTGATTGAGGTGGCGATGGAGGACTGCATGTTTGTATTGATGGTGGCAACATTGAGACTGAGTTGTCTCACTTCTTGTTGGGTCTCTATGAAATTAGATTGCAAGGTATTGAAGTGAGCTTCCAAGTCTTGGCTACAGGTATGGGCCATGATGATGAGTGAACCAAAAAGGGGTGGGTGGGGTAAAAAATTTTGCTGAAAAGTGATAGGTATGAATGTGATAAGGGTGAAGAGATAAATACAATGGAATAGGTCTCAAATAATGGTGCAAAACTTTCTAGATTTATTTTTTATTTTTTATACCTGTGGAGTTATACTCTGGTCTGAAGAATAATGCAGTAATGAAATGCCCAAATGCTTAACTAGGAAGAAATGTGTAGTTATTTGGAAACTTGAACACAATTGCGCCACAATAGATCTTGTTTGTTTTAATTTTTGTTTTTGTCCCCAAGGGTTAGGTATGCAAGGGTTCTACAGACAAGGTTTTTCCCTGTGCTATAGCTCTCTGATATACGTGCAGGGTCCACCAGTTGTACTCAGCCCAATATCTCAGGGCACCAACTAAGGAGGCTAGATCTTGCCCTTAGTCATACTAACCGACTACCTAGGTACTAGAGAGTATCTTCCTGGGTGTTGTTCTCGGTGGCACTATAGCATTTAGGTGGCCGATTGGTTTAGCTAAAGAGGGCTTCAGGAAATATAGGTTGATCCATACACAGGGGTTATCTGATGCGTTGCCACTTGAAGGGGTACCATCAAGGGTTAGAAGGGTGGACAATAGATGTGCACTTAAGTACCAATTTTATTTCTTGTGTGTATGAATCCCTCAACCATGGCTTTATGAGCGTAACGACATATCTTTGTGGCTTAAAGACATTGAAATACGTCTGTACCCTGAAAAAAAAATTAACCCACAATTTCTGCCAAGAAAAGTGCTCTGATACCACTTGTAATATTCTAGATATAAAAATTATGCAGAACAGAAATAAAATGCTAGAAATGGCAAATAAACAACAATATAACCAGAAAAACACCACAATAACACTGAAATGATATCAAAATAACACTAGAAAGAGCACTTTGATTCTGAGAGAAATGATCATGGGCCTCTTCGAGGGGGAAACCTCCAGTCGAGAAGAGCTCTATTACAATAATATCCAAGCTAGGTTTATCATACCCTCGACTCCTATTTATACTAAATATGTCTATCAAAAGAACCATCTAGAGGAAGACCCTTCTAGAAGTGAAAGCTTCTATTAGGTCTTCTTACATTTGACTTATTCTACCTTATTGCAAGGCCTTATTAATATTGACCTTTATTACATCCAAAAATATTGTTCTACCTACATGAGAGGTTAGGTCCCTAACCGTTTCTCACCTCCTGATCTATGCTTGATCCAACGACCCAGATCTATCCTTGGCCAAATCTAATGGTAAACTACTCCTCTTAGTGATATATGGCATAGATTCACTATGGGGCTTTAGAACTTTAGGCTTTGGAGGATTTCACAGCTGAACACCACCCCACCCCCAGACTGTCGGTCTCTAGACTTCAGGACTTTGAGTAAAACTTCCTTTTGCGCAACCACAAACAAATTTCCCTAGAGTTTTGAATTGTTGAACCATGTGAGGATCCAACGGTCAAGTACTCCTCCTAGTGATCTATAATGTAGATTCACTATGAGACTTCAGAGCTTCAGGGATCTTACCTCCTTTTCATCAACGACTTGAAATTTGTTGAAGCAAAAAATTCTAAAGCACTTCAGTGCTTAACGAACCAAAACCTTCTCCAGATCTAACGACTACGAAGGATTTGTATTCTCCCGAATAGATCCAATGGGCCAAATATGAACTTGATCCCACAATGGTGATCGTTCCCAAAATCTAAAGGGATGACCAGTATCCTTCAATTTCTTACTAAGGATATTGGACGTTCTAGGTTCTACACAGACTCTGCAATGCCATTCCTTATGAGATTCATGACTTCAAAGTCCTAACTCGATATCAACCATAAGATCTTGTCTAACCGATCCAACCCATTACAGCCCAATGTTTCAAATTGTAGCTCTGATATTAATCGATAATGTTCCTAGCCACCCACAAGTCAGGATACGCTACTTCAAGCCCGCTCTCGAACTTCTTTCTCTTACAGATACCTTTCAAATTAATAAATATGCATAAAATAAAGGAACTAAACGACATGCACAACGATAAAAAACAAGAATGCATACTATAAATATATATTGAACTCAACGATAAATAAATACACAACGAAATAAATCATATACAAGCAATTAATACCATAACAAAGAGGAATTTTCTTTTATAAAATAAAACCATCGACTGGCTATAGACCAAGGACATTCCACCCAACCATAGACATCATTGTTCCAAGTCTCAACAACAATGTCACCCCTGATCTAGGCTATGAATCCACAAGGATGGTTCCAGATTGTTACTGGGCTTCCCGAACCAGTCATCAATCAAGGTTTCATAGTCTTTCCAACACCCACAAAAATCCAAGTACCCAAATCTCTTCTACCCAACTTGCACAACCCAAGAGAATGGACCCTCTCCCTCCTTTGTCACACAGTCCCTCAAGCTGCCCTTCTCCTTCCAAGTATCCAGTGCAGCTGGTCTAGAATCTCCATGTTGGGACTCTCAGGATTCACAGTTGTGAGAAAATCTAGACACCGGCCAAAACATCTCAGACATGCAGGCCTCAAATCATGGTTGGATTATACCAAAAATCTCTACAACCAACCATACCATGGCTACACTTCAGTATTTTGTCTTCCTTTCCCTAGCCAAGAAATGCATGAGGATAGATGAATGAGTGAGGGAATGAATGGAGTGAATGAGTGAGTTAAAAATGAGTGAAGTGACCAAGAAAAGAACAAGAACGAGAACAGGAGTGAGAGAGAGAACGAACCAACGAATGAATGAGAGAATCAACAAACATGAGAACCCCCCCAATAGACCAGGGACATGTTTATGTAATTTGTGGGGATCAAGAACCCCTTGGCCTTCCCCCAAGAATCTCATGTAACTAATTTCCTCCATTAGACAAAATGGGTGATTTAAAAATATAAAATAAATTCTTAGCCCCTCAAGCCCCCTCTCTTGTGGAATCATAGCCCTGTATAAATCTAGTTCTTGTCCGTCTAGCATCCAACAATATATTTATTATTAATAAAGATCAAAACATCACATTTATTAGGAACACTAACCTATTTTGATTGTTTGGGCACTCTGGCCTCTCAACAATTATTAAATACATTATTTAATATGGGGCTCAAAACCTGGGGTGTTACAATATGCCACTTAAAATTTTTGAATTCTGATACCATATAGTAATGTTTCCATTACCATCATCTCAACAAAATTCTCTGATTCTAATTAAAATAAATAAATACTCTACAATGCACAGTTATATACATAGTCATATCAAAAATATACATGCATCATACACATGATAAACCCATGAAAGAAATTGCATAATTATTACTGCAACACATAATTTAGCACATAATTGACACTTATCTTTGATTAAAAGACACCAAATGTGTGTAGACCTTCCACATTCCTCCCATACTTAGACTACACTACTCATAATTCTCAGTAGTGGGTCACCCCCAAGCTGGGTCTAAACTCCACTAGGGTAAAGTTTCCTAACCAGGCTAAGTATCTTAGTCAATAAGAAACTTAGTCATTGGTAACTCAGTCACGTGACTCATTCACATGAAGATATTTAACAGGTACCAATTCATACTGACATCCTACAATCCCTCATTCCCCACATGCTTTTCCCACCCCAGGAAGTGGGCCCCTTCTCTGCTCAACAGTCCTTCAGTTTCCCACTTCCCTTCCAGGGCTCCAACAACAGGCCAGACAGGAAGTGTCAGTGCCATGTCGCTCGAGTTTGGCACCTTGGGAAAATAATTACCTACAATTATATCACCTGGAGACAATGCAATGTCCTACAGGCCTGACAACTGACCTCTTTAGTCCAACTCTCCAAGCTAACCAGGGTACAGGTATCTATGATAGTAATAGTCAGGTATCGATGACTTCTAATCGCAGGTTCCTCCTAGTCTCATGGTGATCAAAATATGGTCCAATGATGATCATATCCCCCAAAAATATACTAAGTCCAAACTATATGAATGCATCTTCCCAACCTAACATGTGTCATGTTGAGAACTATATTGGATCAACATGTCTCCCTCCTTTGGACTTAGGATAAAATAATATCCTTACTTTATACTATAAGGAATATTAATATAATATTCCTTTGGGTTTAAGCCCCCTTTAACCCTAACTAGTGGAGTTACACCCCATACTCTTTTACCTGGTTGGTCTTCCACAGTGATGTGTTTTCATTATATTTTCATGTGATTACATTTACATTTTTAGTACATAAGTACTGATATTTTGCATCCAGGATCATCAGCCTAAGAAACACAAAGATCACACACTAAACTGATGTGTGTGGAACTTATGGGATGCACACACTCTCATTTCAGTGCGCCGCCCTCGCACACATACACAAGTGCATGTTATATCCTGACGTACATACAAAATTCTCTCTGGCCTCCAAAATTGCACACTAAGTGAGTGTGCATGGAAATTCTCGGATGCGTTCATTCTTCTTTCAGTGCGCCATCCTTGCGCAGTTACACTTGTGTGCACTGAATACATTAATCTATGTCTCTTTTAGTGCACCAACCCCATGCACTAATAGAGGTGTGCACCAAATACATTAAACTGTGCATTGTATTCATTCTAAAATGTGAAAACCCTTTTGGTACAATATTCACGTGCACTGACTCAATGCATGCAGAACAAAAACAAATATCTTGTTCCTTCATCTCACCAACTTTTATGTAAATTACAGTTACATTTTTATGTACAATTGGGGTTTAGCATAGGGGTATTACAATGTGAAAGCATTGTCTACATGGAAAACAAACAAGAACAAAATAAAGATCAAAGGAATACTCTACAACAAAGGCATTGGAAATTGTTGACATTGATATATGTGGACCAATGAGAACAAAAGGACTAAATGACAAACATTAATTCATGTTGCTCATTAATGACTATACAAGAATGACTACAATATAATTTCTCAAAAAGAAATCAGAGGCATTTGGAGATTTCAAAATATTCAAGGAGATGGTTGAAAATGAAATGGATTCGATAATTAAGTGCTTAATATTATACAATGGAGGTGAATTCATATCAAAATATTTCATAGAATTCTATGAAGAGAATGGAATAAAAAGACAATTCTCAGTAGTTAGGACACCTCAACAAAATGGAGTCATTGAAAGGAAGAACAAAACTGTAACAGAGATGGATAGAACCATGTTGAAGGATTCAAAGTTGATCAACATCTTTTGGGTATAGGAAGTACACACAATCATTCATATCTTGAACATAGGAATGCTTAGGAGTAACAATGATAAAACACCATATGATTTATGGAAGGGAAGACCAACAAATGTCAAACATTTTAGAGTATTTGGAAGCAAGTGCTACATAAAAAGAGAAGATGACAAAGTTGGAAAATTTGAGTCTTGAGTTGATAAAGGCATATTGGTTGGTTACTGAAGAAAAAGTAAGTCATAAAAATGTTATAATCTGAGACTCAACAAGATAGTCAAAAGTATAAATGTAAAAATTGATTAAGTATATGTACCAAATATCAAAGAAGAAAGGAAATATCCAAATGAATAGGAAAGAGAAGAAGAACTAAAAGAAGAAGAGGTAGAGGTAGAAGAAGAAGAAGAAGAAGAATAGGCAGAAGAAAAACATGAATAAAATGAACAACATAACTTTCTGATTCCCTCGAGGACACCTAGCTACCGGGTTCATAAGAATCATCCACCAAAATAGATTATTGGAGATAAAAATGCAGGAAGAGAGACTAGAGTAAGTAAAATGTTTCATACACCAGAGCAGATACACCTTGCAATACTATCCACAGTTGAACCCAACATCTTTGAGGAAGTCAATAATGATAAATATTGGGTCAAGGCCATGGAATAACAAATACATAAAATAGAGAAGAATGAAACTTGGGAACTGGTTCCAAGACCTAAGAACAAAAATGTGATTGGTACAAAATGGGTGTTCAGAAACAAACTAAATGAAGATGGATAAGTAACCATAAACAAGGAAATATTAGTATGCAAAGGATATGCACATGTTGAAGGAGTAGATTTTGAAGAAACTTTTTCCCCTGTTACCAAAATGGAAGCAATCATATTGATCTTGGCCTATGCATGTTTCAAGAGAATCAAGGTATATCACATGGATGTAAAATCAACACTTCTAAATGGTGAATTACAAAAATAAGTCTACATTGAACATCCAAAAGGATTTCTACTGTTAGAAAGGGAAGATTATGTTTTCATATTGAAGAAATATTTGTATGGACTCAAACAAGCCCTTAGAGCCTGATATTCAATATTGGATAGGCTTTTGCAGGAACAATGATTCAAAAAGTGTAATGTAGATAGTAATCTCTATGTAAAGGTTGATAGAAACAACATACTTATCATTGAAGTATATGTGTATGACATTATCTTTCAAAGCGATGATGATATGATGAATAAGAAGTTTTCCAAAGACAAGAAGAATGAGTTTGAAATGTCACTACTTGGTGAATTAACATTATTTTTGGGAATTCAAATATCTCAGCAGGATGGAAGCATTTTCATTTCCCAAACCAAGTACATTAAATAGATGTTGAAGAAGTTCGGAATGGAAGATTTCAAACCAGTAAATAGTTCGATGGTGATAGGTTGCAAGATGAGAAAAGACAATGAATCTAAATAAGCGGATCAAAGACTCTATAGATAAATGATTGGTATCCTACTCTATGTGACAGCATGAAGACCATATGTAATGCAAGCAATTGTACAAGTTGCAAGATTTCAAGGAGCGCCAAAGGAAACTCATGTTCTAGTAGTAAAATGATCTTTAGTTATCTTAAAGGAACAAAAAATTTTGGATTGTGGTATCCAAAAGGGAATGAGATGACTATGGTCGCCTACACATATGCATATTGGGTAGGAAGCATTGATGATCGAAGAAGTACTAGAAGAGAAGACTTCTATTTGGGTGATTTTATGGTATCTTTTTTAAGTAAAAAGAGTTCTTCAGTATCATTATCCACAGCATAAGAAAATACATTGCAACAACATCATGTTGTACTCATGTTCTCTAAATGAAGAAAACCTCGTAAGATATACAAGTGAAGTATGATGAGCCCATTTCAATATTCTCTAACAACACCAGTGCTATTAGTATCTCCAAGAATCCAGTGATGCATTCCAAGTACAAACATATTTTGATCAAGTTTCACTTTCTATGAGAACATGTTATAGAAAATAAAATCAAGTTAGAGTATATTGGGAGAAAGGAACATATTGCAGAAATCTTCACTAAATATTTCCCCAATAGATACATTTGAGTATCTTAAATAGAAACTTGGAATACTTTCTTCTCCACAATGATCTACACATTGTTTTCTCAGGATACAAGGAAAGAGAAATAATCTGTGCAAATATGATGAAGGAATATTAATATGAATTCTTTTCTATATGTCAATAGCTTACTTCATCAGGAAGCACCAATGGAAAAAATCAGCTAAAGAGAGAAAGTTCAGAATAATATTTTCAGGGGGAGTTACCTTTTCCATTCATGTCAAAGGGGGAGAAAGAACAAAGGTGTGAAGAAAGGGAGAGCCATGGTAACAATGGGAGCATGAGTGTTTCCATCAATTCCAAAGGGAGAGATTGTTATAGAATTGATTGTCATTGATGTCAATGTAGGAGAAAGTCTATAAGCCTTTAGAAGTATTGGGTATAACTAAAGATGTATCCAAATTGGTCCCCTTATGACATAGCTTTAAGCATGGCCCTCACAAGAATATGCTTTGAAGAAGTATACAAGAAACCAAAAGGTGTGTTCATGAGGCCTGAAGTTACTAAGGAAAATTATGTTGAAGAATACTTCAAGTGTATACAAAAACCTCATAGATGGATATTCATCATCATGTTGTCTCCAACGGTAGGTGGTACACCATGTAGATCCCCATGGTTGAGGAGTTATGAGGTCACGAAGTTGGAAGCCCCAAATATTGGTTAAGAATCCCCTAAACAGTTACAACAAGAAGTTACAAGTCATTAATTAAAGGGTAAAACATTTATAACAAGAAAGTACAGGTCGACCCTAAAGAGAGGAAAATAAGTCACTTCGAAAAGTATAAGTACACCTCAAGAAGCCTATAATATTTACACACTCAAGTTCAATGTTTATCTATCTTTCATGTGATATTCTGGTAATTCTTTTGTAGCATATATGAGGAAGTGGATCTGAGGAAGAGAGGAGTGTGAAAGTCTTGGAGTTGTAGAGAAGGAAGGGTTTCAGGAAACCCTAGTTTAGTTGACCCCCATGGGTTAGACTACTAGTGTCTTGTGAGGCACCCCTGTAGGTTGTTTAACATCTCTCATGAAATCCCCCATGTGATGTCTAGCATTTGTCCAACAAGGCTAAGCGATATTTGATGAAGGATTCTTGGTTCATGTTGCAGCAAGGTTTGATGGTACAATAAAGTTGCTATAGGATCCAAGTTGGTACGTATCGACTATTTCTTCATGAGTAAAGGTATTCCATTTATGTACTTTGTAGAGACTTGTATCATGGATGGTATGGCACATACTTAAGGAATTTCTTGGAGGCCCTTTTTGGTATATTGTTGTGTATGGTTGAGGTCCATGTTTTGGTGATATTGATACATGCTTGAGAGATATCCTTGGTACTTAGTTTATTGATGTTATGGTTCATTGTTAGAGGCACATATTTGTGATATTGGCATATATTTGAGGCATATACTTGGTATATGATCTTGGTTGTTATGGTGCCTACTTGAGGCATATTCTTGAGACATTGGCACATATTGGATACTTAGCATATGGTATGGTATAGTTGATGTACATGGTTTATGTACATGGTTGATGGTTGATGTACATGATTCATGTACATAGTTTGGTGATGGTTTTGGTATCCATGTGAGTGGATATTGTTATGTTTGATTAGTGATAGTGACATTGACAATGGCAGTGACAGTGATAGTGATGGTGACAATGGCATATATAATGACAACGACACGTTGATGTATTAGTGACAGTGGAAGTTACATGTTGATCATTGGTAGTGACACTGATTCTACACTTATATTTTAGGGTGGTAGGATGGGGCAAGGAAATGGGGTTGTATCCTCCTTCTGGTTGGTGTGGGAGAACTCAGGGAGTTGGATATTCCTTTAGGTTGGTGCCTGTAAATTAGGGGGTCGTATCCTCCTTCTGATTGGTGCCAAAGAACTAAGGGAGTTGGAGCTTCCTTCAAGTTGGTGCCTACAAATCAAGGGGTTGGTGCCTCCTTTGAGTTGGTGATGGAGAATTTGGAAGTTAGTGCTTCCTATGAATGTAACTTTGACATATAAGAAAGTATTCCATGGTTTTCTCCCATTTGGGTTTCCATGTAAATTTTGGTGTACTATGTATCTGTGGTTATTTTTTATCCTATGTTGATTGATATTTCTCATGATGTATTGATGATATATCGTTGATAAATTTAATTATTACATGTTTTGATTAAACCTTGTAAAATATTGCATAATATTGATTCAACCCCCCTCTCACTATTCCAAGATTTGACAGCATAACCACCCTCAAAACTCTTTTCCCCATATCCTTGATTTGGCCTCCTCTTATGGGATTTTAGAAGATATTAGAGATAGGATTCATGGCATGTGAATTAGGTGGATACAAGTTATGGATATCTTTATAGCATGTGAACTAAGCAATTACATTTCATAGATAGGTTTGATGGCATGTTAAATAAGCAATTGAAAGTCATGCACATGTTTCATGCTTAATTATCAACTTTTTCCAACCTATTATGAACCTTTTATCTATTATGAGTTTTTTTCTCAAGATCCATGCTCAATTACAATCTTTTCTAACTCAGTATGAACTTTCTTTTCAATTATGAGTTTATTCTCAATTATAAAATAATTCTTATTTCATAATTATGAAATTGTGACAAACCAATTGTTTCCTTGTGAAATAATTATGCCAATTTCACTAAATTATGTAATTATATCCTCATAACATCTAATACCATTCTTGCACAACCTATGGTGGAAAAAAAAAGTATAATAGATGCCCCCTAATTTGTGAGGTCATAAGAGGAATTGATGGCTGAAATATATTACAAAAATTCATGGTGAGAAGTCGCATAAGGAATGAGATCAGAGATCAAGGAACCAATGAGTACCTGCAATCAGAAATCAAGGATGAGAGCATATATATATATATATATATATATATATATATATATATATATATATATATATCATCCCATAGGTGGAAATAATCAAAATATGAATGAGCATGGCCACCAAACAATACACTGTGGATCAATGATATGAACTTCTAAACCATGGCCATGAAAGAATAAATAATGGATCCATGTCATCAATAAGGTCGTAGCCATGAGACAATACAATGTGGATCTACATCACAAACATAATCATAGAAAACAACAAATACAATGTGGATCTACATCAAAAACATAATCATAGCCACCAAAAAATACAATGTGGATCTATGACACAACATATAGATATCAGGAAGACAACGAGCACTGAGGAGAGTTCCCCCAAAGTATTCAAAGTACTCATATACAAGTTATATACTCCATTGTAAATTGAAAGAGGATGTTGTAAATGAATGATGTGGCCCCAAACCCAAGGTATTCCTACCAAAACCCATTGGTATAGATCTACAACATGCGAATATATGAGCGAGTATGGTAGAAACCATCTGATTAGTGGTCATTGATGTATACCATTAACAAACGCAAGGGGACCCACTGATGATGAAGATGGAGCCTAAGGTACCTAGTACAATATAATGAGTGTGAATAGAGAATATGATGTCAAACAATCATAGAATCAATTAATCAGGGGTCAATGAGGCAAACCCATTATCGATCACGAGGAGGACTATTGCTAAGGAGTACAAGCTCCAAGGTATTATATGGTTTCTATATCCCTCTCCTAGATAGTGTGTTGAAGTTGATATGAAGAGATCCATTGAAGGAGGGCCTTGATTTATCCCCCATAAATTGATGTGAAACATAGACTGAGATATGATGTGAAGAGAGAGTACAACTAAGTACAACTAACATAGGGATGGCTAACTCAGAGAGTCAAAAAACCAGCAGATGGTTGACTCAGGATTAAATTTCCTTTGAACATATAGCATGACACAATGGTGACTTGGTAGAAAGATACAAGAGTTGGATGACTATAGTGCAACAACACAAGAGGCATTGAAGCACTCTTCATGGTGACTAGAAGGGTAACTAGTCTAAGGAGTATCTCTAATGCATATTATTAGGACAACTCCTAGGAAAGATAAAACCCAATTGTATGATGAGGACTCAAACAGTTTCCATTTTCAAGGGAAACTTGACTGACACTACCATTTTGAGAATAGACCAATGGTGAAAAACCCCACTCTTTTTTTTATTTTTTTGTCTCCTTCATGGTTTAATGATCACAAAAGAATGACAAAAGTATGCTCGGTCCCCTTCATGGTTTAACGAGGAAAAAATAATGATGCAAGTAAGGTTAGTCTCCTTCATGGATTAATGAGAATGAAAGAATGACACAAGTAATGTCGATGTGTCTTTTTCGTTCAGTTTTAACGATCTTGAAAAATAGTTAAATGGATACTCGTGAGTGTCTTTTTTTGTGTCCTTTTACTAGTCCAAAAAAGAGATAAAAATATACTTTGTGAGATATAATGAGTGGCTTAAAAACATGCTCCTATATTCCATGCACATGAAACCGACCTAAGAAAAATGGGTGAAAATGGTACAGGAAAGTGAGGCCCACTCTTATTAGTTGTTCTCCCTCTGGGTAGGTATATACAAAATGAAGGAGAATAAATGTAAGAGGTGGATGGTCAAGGATACTTCATAGTGGTAAGTGAGATGTGGGAAAATAGTGGTGAAGAAACAAGAGTCATGAAATGAGAAGAAAATGCATAGGTGACCATTAGGAAATAAGAAAAATGTTTGGGAACCCCCACTAGATATGACTAGAATATAAACGAAGAGAGGAAAATGAGGCTCAATATTCAAGTCATGGTGGGGCTAAAGGAGGTCTCCCATGCCTACGAAAAACACAACACAAGAACCAAATGGTATTCCAAGTGATAAGTAGGGACCCATGAAGGGTAGGTACTACTGAACCAATTACGATGTGCAAAAGGAGTGGCTAGTGTCGCTATCAGTTGTGTTTGAACCTAAGTAATAGTGATAGAAGTATGGATGGTTAATAATGCAAGGTGGAAAATGAAAGGAAAAACCTATCCCTATATGACAGTTTAGAAATATATACATCAATTGTAGTGGACATCACCATCATCATAAAAAAGTCCCTAGAATCCTGTCAAGCACGTGTAAACTAGATTCCAAGGTCAAAATGCATAGTCAAATCTCCAAAAAGAAAATATTTTTGGATTTTTAGGATATGATATATGAAAAACAAAAGAAAAATCACACCACACACCTATGTACAAGGCACTATGCATATTGATGGTTTAAATAAAGTAGATCCCATTTTGAGGCTCAAGCCAAGGATATTTTTCATAATCAATGAAATCATGAACCCAAGTTAGCATCATATGGCTCACCATGTTGGGGCCACGCCACATAGTAATTAATTTATACAATTGAATATACTCATTATGAGTAGTATCACAAGCTAGGGAAGCTCCTTGATGGTCTCCATCAAGACATGAAGGAAGTATGAAATGTGTATCTTCGATGGAAGGGGTGGAAAAGAAGTCTATGGAAAGTTTGAAAAAAGAAAACCAAGGCTTAAAAAGGGAAATACAAGGAGGTCTACTAGGTGCCCCAACAAATGCCCCCTATCTTGGATCGAGACTCATTATGTTAAGTCTCATTGGTTCTAAATTTGTAGAATATGATGGATGGATCACCTCATCCTTTTTATTTTCTATGAAATCCATTATTTCCAGATGGCCATTTCTGAAGGCAACTTAGAATCAAGGATGGCATGTGAACATGGAGAGTCAACAATCCATACAGGTGGAGTATGTTGATCACACTCCATATCAGGATGAAGTTGCTGACCAATATCAATGGATGTTGATGGGATTGTCGGATCGACAATATTGACCGCGATGAGTAGAAGGGGAACTCCATATGATTCAATAACCTCTTTATGAGGTACCACCCAAGGATTGAAAAAACCAAGGGATCCACTGGTAAATGATGAAATCATGTTGATATGAGTGACATTGGAAGTGGGAGATGGTGGGGGAAGGGGAAATATTTCCATCAGCGAAGGATCTTTGAACATCCCTGCAATGGTGTTAACAAAATACTACATGGTATCACCAACAAAAGGTACATTAGATGCAAGGTTGGGGGTACTGAATATGAGCTAATAAATCATAACAATTTTCCCTTGGTGAGGGAAACATAGGACCCTAAATACGGTTAAGAAAATTGCTTTCATATCATAGAACCAAGTACGCCCAAGTAATAGTGATGCAGAAGCATCGTAAGCAGCCAGCCAAGCAAGCATAAAGGTGAAAGACAGCTTGAAAGGCGCAACACACATTTTACACATTTTGAAATGTTTTTGAAAAATTAATGAGAAGATATTAATGTAGTATTTAAAGGAAGCGTACTTGCATATTGTAAACAGATCTTGAGTGATTTTCTTTCATCTGTCGAATGTAATAGACATTAAGTCTGTTTATTGAAAGTAGGTATATTTGAATTAAGAGATTAGACAGTTTTAGAAGCGTAGGAGGGAAAACGGATATAGACACTCTCACCCTTGTATCATTGTATGATTGTAAAATTATCATCATTGAGAGCTATAGAGAAGAACCCATGTACAAGAGCACTTGAATTAATATATGAAGCTTTGACTCAATATTCATGGTGTTATGATGCTTACTGTTTGCATTTGCTAAATGGTATGTTTGCAATTGTTTTATTCTCTCTGTTTATGCATTTGTTTCAATGTTGGGTTAAATGTGTGATTTCATGTCAAGTGTATGAAGTCTGATAGAGAAGAAGAATGAGTTTCAATTGTTTATCATCCTGAGAGTTCCTGCAAGGAGTGCAGTGAAGCGTCCGCAAGGTGTACATTGACAAGAGTCTGAGTTTTATCTCAGAAATCTCAGGAGGGATACCATTTTTCTCATACCAGCAGAAGTGCAGGTGAAGCACAGAGCCATGCAAGGTGTGCATAGGCTGGTTGAAGCCTTAGAATTTATCAACTAAGGTGAAGGTAGAAGGACCACTATTGCAAAGATTGCACAGGGTCGAAGACTCAAATAACTGGAAGTTATTTGAAAGTTTGACGCAAGGAGTGCGAGTAGGAAACCCTTTGGAAGGCTTGAGTTTGCAAGTGAAAGCTCTGGAGAGTTAGTTCCTTTGAAGAGTTCAAAAGAAAATAGAGAGTGAAATCATCACATAGAAGTTAAGTTCGGAGGGCGAACACTTAGTTGTTGGGCATAAGCCATTGAAGTGTGAATCGGGTGGTCAGAATTATCCGTGGAGAGTTCGCGAAGTCGTGAGGACCATAGGATCTAGTGGAGCCATATGGATGGTGAGAAGCCTTCATGAAGGAAGTGCGAAGTTGTGAGAGTCATTGGATTTGGCAGAGTTGCAAGGTGATTAGAGGCCGGTGAAAACAATCACCTTAGGATCTAGTATCAACGTGAGCCATTGATCGTGCTTTGCATATGTCATTGGATCATATCGCAAACTTGGGGTTTGTAAGTTTGGAGGCCATACCAAATTTCTTGGTTTGCGCAAAGTTTTGAGTTGCGAGGAATAGAGAAGGAGATCCAGACCATTGGATCCAAAAGCATGGGACAACCATTAGATCAGAATCTTTTCATGGTATTGCGCACTTGGGGGTTTGGGGTTTGAGAGAGTTTCTTTTTTACTATAGAAGTTGTGAAGTGTTGAGCGTCGAGGGCTCGTGCGAACATGTGGCACATCTGGTTGGTGGGGACCGTGTGGTTGACAGGTGGCGTAGTAATAGCACCCCAAGAAAAGATGGAAGCAGGTGAAAGGTGGTGGATGCACATCGCCTGGGAAGGAGTCAACTATTGTTGACTTATCACGTCTTGGGGATTCATGAAGGAGGAGCACAAGGGCTCAATGCTCCAACTCGCGAAGTTGCGAGTTGCGAGGGGGGCTAGAGTTAGGTCCTAGCCCATGGTCATTAGAAAATGTGCTAACAAGGAGAAACCATACCCATATCGGTATCTCAGATATCAAAGGGTTGGAAAAGAGGAGTCGAGGATCTTCAACTCACGAACTCGCGAGTTGCGAGTTGTAAAAAGCGCTTGTGCTAAGGATGAGTTGTGGTCATGTGGAGGAAAAGACTCACACCTGGTGCACGTGGTGTAGGTGGAGTTTTTGTGTAGGACCTGTGGATCGGGTTCGTTGAAGGTTTCAGCAGGGAACCGAAGGATTCGCTTCGACTCGTGGAGGAATTAGAACGATCCTGTGAAGATCTCGGCCCGAGGGCAGGGGGTCTGAGTCAAGAGTGGTATCAGAGCTTGATTGTGTCTGTATATTTCAAGCAGAGTGAGGTAGAGTAAAGTAGTAGTCTGATACCATCATTGTGGTATCAAAGTTGTAGAACAAGTTCTTTTCTTTCTGTAGCAGAGAAAAGAGGAACATTTTACAGTGATGTCACCGAGAAGAAGAGACAGGCCAATGCCAATGCCTGATCCAGCAAGAGAAAGAGAAATGCACGAGTTACATGCTAGGCTTGATGCCATGGAGACAACATAGGGGCACACAGTTGACGCTGCGGATATCAACAAAGCTGAAAGTGAGAATGAAGCTAGAAACGAAGGAGAAGAAGTTGCAGTCTAAGATGCTATTGATGAATGCCTATTCAGGGTTGTTGCGAGGATAGGTGCCAGAGAAAAAATGGACATTCTAGTGTATGAGGGAAACATGGATGTTGAAGAGCTTCTAGACTGGATTAGAGCTCTGGATAAATACTTTGAATATGAGGATGTTGAGGAAGACAAGAAGGTCAAACATGCTATTACCAGACTTAAAGGGCATGCAACACTATGGTGGGATGAACTGCAGGCTGACAGACGTTGCAAGGGCAAGCAGAAAATCAAGAGTTGGGATAGAATGGTTGTGAAGATGAAAGCCAAATTCATACCCAGGGATTAACAAATCACTTTGTTTCGGAGGATGGAGAATTTGAGAGAGAATTTGATGTCAGTGAAAGAATACACTAAAGAATTCTACAGGATAAACATTATAGCAGGTCATCGAGAAAGCGATGATGAAAAAGTTTCCAAGTACATGAATGGTCTGTGATATGACATACAAGATGAGATGAGCATGCTGACCATTTAGACTATGGAAGATACTTATTAGATGGCTCTGAAAGCTGAAGAGAAGCTGAGCTGAAAGCAAGGTCAAAGAGGCTGGGGTAGAAGTCATGCTAGAGGCAAAACAATTTCCCAAGATAGGAATAAAAAATCTAAAGAAGAGGGGAAGAAACCTCAAACTCAACCTGAGAGGGGAGGAAGCTCACAAGGATGGCAGTATGCTGATAGAAATACTTTTCCTCCAGCCAGAGGAAGAGGAAGAGGTAGAGGAGGTGAAGTGAAATTCTTTGTCTATGGAAAAATCGAACAAAAATCCTATGAGTATCCAGATAGGAAGAAAGATGGTGGTGAAACTCACATTGCCAAAGCTCAAGGATGGAATGTTGAGGTAGAAGATGCTGAGGGAAAAAGATCCTTAATGATGAGGAAAGTTCTCTTGAAGCCAGAAAAGGAGGCAAAGAACCCAGCCCAAAGAAACAGTCTATTTAGGACTTCTTGCAAAACTAAAGACAGGGTATGCAAGGTCATAGTGGACAGCGGTAGCACAGACAATCTCGTATCTACAGAGATGGTAGAAAAGATGGAGCTGGAGACTGTTGTACATCCAAGACCATACAGAGTTTCGTGGCTACAAAAAGGACATTAGGTAAAAGTCACTAAACAATGTTTAGTTGAATTTAAAATAGGAGGATATAAAGATGAAATATTATGTGATGTTAGTCCCATGGATGTTTGTCATATATTCCTAGGAAGACCATGGAAATATGATAGAAACGTAGTTCATGATGGGAGAAAGAACACGTACACCCTGGAGAAAAATGGTAGGACTCACATGTTGTTGCCAATTAAGGATAAAGAAGTGAAAACAGAGATGAGAAACATTGTACTTCTCATGAGTGGGAAGGAACTTCTTAATGAGGTTAAGAATAAGGAAGACACACAATTTATTGTGCTTAGGAAGCTCAAAATTGTTTTAACCAGTACGAGAATAGATGATTTACTGGAAGAAATCTAGGAGTTGCTGGAATAATTTTCTGATATAGTAGTGGACGAACTACCTTGTTTGTTGCCACCTATCAGGAGTATAAGCCATCATATCAATCTTATACTTGGAGCCAGTTTACCGAACAAAGTAGCATACAGGTTGACGCCACAGGAAAATGAAGAAATTAAGAGACAGATCCAAGACTTAATGGACAAGGGATTGATTTGGGAGAGCTTGATTCCATGCATTGTTCCAACGGTGCTCAGCCCAAAGAAAGATGGAGGCTAGAGAATGTGTATAGTCTCAAGGGAAATCAATAATATTACCATCAGATACAGATTTCCATTGCCAAGGATGGATGACTTGATGGATTGCTTAAGTGGAGAAAAGTTTTTTTCAAAGATTGATTTGAAAAGCAGGTATCATCAAATTCGAATGAGAGAGGGTGATGAATGGAAGACAACATTCAAGATGAATGAGGGGCTGTATGAATGGCTTATCATGCCATTTGGCCTAACGAATGTGCCCAGTACTTTCATGAGATTGATGAATGAAGTCTTGAATGATTTCATTGGGAAATTCGTCATTATATATATTGATGATATATTAATTTTCAGCAGGATGTAAGCAGAGCACTTAAAGCATTTAGCTGCAATGATGAGGAGATTACAGCAAGAGAAATTGCTGATTAATGTGAAGAAATCATCATTTATGAGAACATAACTCATTTATTTAGGTTTTGTTATCTCTGCAAATGAGTTGAAAATGGATCCAGAAAAGGTAAATGCAACTAAGGATTGGCCATCGTCGAAGAGTGTGTTTGAAGTTCGAAGCTTCCATGGTTTGGCTAGCTTCTACAAGAAATTCATCCAAAACTTCAGTGGAATTAGCACACCAATGATGGATACGGTGAAGAAAAGACATAAATATTTTCATTGGATGGAGGAAGCAGAGAAGAGTTTCAATCTACTGAAGAAGAAGATCACTGAGCAACCAATTCTGGTTTTGTTAGATTTCAGCAAGACATTCCAAGTTAGGTGTGATGTGAGTGGATTTGCAATTGCAGCGGTCTTGAGCCAAGATGACAGGCCAGTCACATTATTTAGTGAAAAACTAAATGAAGCGAAGATCAATCACTCTACATATGACAAGGAATTTTATGCAGTCATACAAGCACTAAAGAAATGGAGACATTGTTTGGTTCCTAAAGAGTTTGTTTTGTACAATGATAATCATGCTTTATAATTCATGACTCAACAGGAGAAGTTGAACCAAAAACATGCTAAATGGGTTGAATTCATGGAGAATTTTACTTTTGTGATCAAGCATATTTCTGGAACTGCTAACAAAGTTGTTGATGCTTTGAGTAGGAAATGTTTGCTTATGTAGGAATTCAGAGTCAAGACCTTGGGTTTTGATAACCTCAAAGAAATGTACAGAGGTGACCCAGATTTCAAGGAGGCATATGAGGCATCTGAGAATCCCGTTCTCAGGGATAGAAGCCAATGGACTGAATACATGATCCAGAATGGATTATTGTTCAGGGGAAATCATCTATGTATTCCAAAATGCTCCATGAGGGAGAATTTGCTGAAGGAAAAACACAGTGGAGGATTGGCCGGACACTTCGGTCATGACAAGACGTTCTCAAAGTTGAGTAGCTCATATTATTGGCTAGGGATGAGAACAGACGTTAAGAAATTTGTGGATAGATGCAAAATTTGTCAGCACATGAAAGGAAAAAGATAGAACACAGGGTTATACCAACCATTACCCATACCTAAAAGGCTGTGGGACGCAGTGAGCATGGATTTCATATTGGGATTGCCAAGAACACAAAGAGGATGTGATTTAATATTTGTGGTAGTAGACAGATTTTCAAAAATGGCACACTTCATACCATTCCAGAAAACCAGCGACACAACTCATATTGCGAACCTGTTTTTCAAGGAAGTCGTCAGACTTCACGGCTTGCCAAGGAGTATCATTTCTGATCGGGACACCAAGTTCGTTGGACATTTCTGGAGGAACTTATGGAAGAAGTTGGGGACAAGTTTGTCTTTTAGCTCAGCATATCATCCTCAGACGAATGGACAGACAGAAGTTGTGAACAAGAGCTTGGGAGATTTGTTGAGGAGCTTAGTAACTGAACACCATAGTCAGTGGGATCATATTCTTCCATAGGCAGAATTCACTTGTAATGATTCACTTAACAGAAGAACAAGGCAAAGTCCATTCCAGATTGTATATGGAATGTAGCCAAGGGGAGTTTCTAAATTGAGAGATTCAGAACAAAATGAATTCAGGAGTGCTAGTGCAGAGGACTTTGTAGAAGGAATGAAGGAGCTGCACATCCAATTCAAGGAGCGATTGCAGAGTTCAAGTCAAGAATACAAGCAGAGAGCAGATCAACATAGGCAAGAACTTCAATTTGAAGTTGGTGATCTGATTCTTGCACATTTGAGGAAGGAGACGTTACCAAGGGGAACATATAACAAATTGAAGATGAAAAATATTGGACCGTGCAAGGTCATGAAGAAATTTGGGGAAAACGCATATAATATTGAATTACCCGATGGGGTCGGAATCTCACCGATATTCAATGTTGCAGATTTGTACCATTGCAGAGCTGAAGAAATAGAAGCAGAAGATGAATGGAAAGAAGTTCAATGGAAAAATCAAATGCCTGTAGCTGAAAAGCCACAGATGGAAAGCATAATTAACAAGAGGATTAGTAGAAAGACCAGGAGGAAGGAGTATTTTGAATACTTGGTCAAGTGGAAAGGACATCGATTTGAAGATGCTAGTTGGGAGGATGAAGTAGAAATTCATAGGCATGGACAGACTGTGCAAGAGCTCATGAACATGAGTTCATGAAAAATTTCAAGCGAGGGATTATGATGCAGGAGAATCGTAAGCATCCATCCAAGCAATCATAAAGGAAGAAGACAACTAGAAAGGTGCAGCACACATTTTACACATTTTGAAATGTTTTTGAAAAATTAATGAGCAGATATTAATGTAGTAGTTAAAGGAAGTGTACCTGCATATTGTAAACATATCTTGAGTGATTTGCTCTCATCTGCCAGATGTAATAGACATTAATTATGTTTAATGAAAGTAGGTAGATTTGAATTAAGAGATTAGACAGTTTTAGAAGCATGGGAGGGAAAACGGATATAGACACCCTTACCCTTGTATCATTGTATGATTGTAACATTATCATCATTGAGAGTTGTAGCAGAGAGCTATAGAGAAGAACCCATGTACAGGACCACTTGAGTTAATATATGAAGCTTTGACTCAATATTCATGGTGTTATGATGCTTATTGTTTGCATTTGTTGAATGGTATGTTTGTAGTTGTTTTATTCTCTCTATTTATGCATTTGTTTCAATGTTGGGTTAAATGTATGATTTCATGTTAAGTGTATGAAGTCTGATAGAGGAGAAGAATGATTTTCAATTGTTTCTCATCCTAAGAGTTCCTGCAAGGAGTGTAGTGAAACGTCTGCAAGGTGTGCGTTGACAAGAGTCTGAGTTTTATCTCAGAAAACTCAAGAGGGATACCATTGTTGTCATACTAGCAGAAGTGTAGGTGAAGCACATAGCCGTGCAAGGTGTGCGCAGGCTGGTTGAAGCCTTAGAATTTATCAACTAAGGTGAAGGTAGAAGGACCATTGTTGCAAAGAGTGCACAGGGTCAAAGACTAAAATAAATGGAAGTTATTTGAAAGTTTGTCGCAAGGAGTTTGAGCAGGAAACCCTTTGGAAGGCTTGAGTTTGCAAGTGAAATCTTAGGAGAGTTAGTTCCTTTGAAGAGTTCAAAGGAAAACGGAGAGCGAAATCATCACGCAGAAGTTAATTTCAGAGGGAGAACACTTAGTCATTGGGCAGAAGCCATTGAAGCATGAATCGGGCGATCAGAATTCTCCGTGGAGAGTTCGTGAATTCACGAGGACCGTAGGATCCAGTGAAGTCATATGGACGATGAGAAGCCTTTGTGAAGGAAGTGTGAAGTTGTGAGAGTCATTAGATTTGGCAGAGTTGCAAGGTGATTAGAGGCTGGTGAAACCCATCACCTTAGGATCCAGGATCAACGTGATTCGTTGATCATGCTTTGCGTATGTTGTTGGATCATATCACAAACTCGGGGTTTGTAAGTTTGGAGGCCAGACCAAATTTCTTGGTTTGTGCAAAGTTTCAAGTTGCGAGGAATAGAGAAGGGGATCCAGACCATTGGATCCAAAAGCACGGGAGAACCATTGTATTGGAATCTCTGTGTGGTATCACATACTCGGGGGTTCAGGGTTTGAGAGAGTTTCTTTTTTACTATAGAAGTTGCAAAGTTCCAAGCTCTGAGGGCTCGTGCGAACACGTGGCACATCCGGTTGGTGGGGACCGTGTGGTTGACAGGTGGCATAGTAACAGCGCCTCGAGAAAAGACGGAAGCAGGTGACAGGTGGTGGACACACGTCGCCTGGGAAGGATTCAACTATTGCTGACTTATCACATCTTAGGGATTCGGGAAGGAGGAGCACAAGGGCTCAATGCTCCAACTCATGAAGTTGTGAGTTGCGAGGGGGTCTAGAGTTAGGTCCTAGCCTGTGGTCATTGGAAAAGGTGCTAACAAGGAGAAACCATACCCATATCGGTATCTCGAGTATCGAAGGGTTGGAAAAGAGGAGTCGAGGATATTCAACTCATGAACTCACGAGTTACGAGTTGCGAAAAGCGCTTGCGCTAAGGTTGAGTTGTGGTCATGTGGATGCAAAGACTCACACCTGGTGAACGTGGTGTAGGTGGAGTTTTTGTGAAGGACCTGTGGATTGGGTTCATTGAAGGTTTTAGCAGGGAACCGAAGGAGTCGCTTGGACTCGTGGAGGAATTAGAACGATCCTGTGTGGATCTCGGCCCGAGGGCAAGGGATTTGTGTCAAATAGATTGTACTTAAGAGGTGTGTTGACAACCTCCACATCAATGGAGACAGTCTTACCACCTAAATCAATGGGTAAGGCAGTGACTATTCCATGTGGTTGGAACATGTGTCTGTCAAATTCCTTTAATAGTGTTGTAGACGTGTTAAGCTTAGGAGATCCAATGGTCATCCAACAAGAAATAGACATGATGCAAATCGAGGCTCCTTCATCAAATACTATTAGGAATATGTTTTTACCCATCGTTCGCACTTTAATCTAGAAGGATACTTGATGGGAGAGCCTATGATTAACCTGAGATGAATCAAATATCATCAAGATCAACTCCGAGGGATCAATCCTACCTATGGAAGATAGAGAATATTTCCATTATGTTGGGAAGATTTCAAGAACTTCAAGCACCAACATGGCACATGGTGCCTGGGCTAAGTCTTCGACAATACTATAGTTGTGAGAAGCTCGAATTTCAGGATTATGTGTTGTACATAGAATAATTCCCTTTAGGGAGTGAATTCATGCATCAAAATATGGATTTTCAATCTGAAGAGGGCCACTAGGTTGGGAAAAATATGTTGCTTCTAATGCGGCATTAAAAGGATATGGAATGTCATATTTTTTGGCTCATGTCTATTGATTGACTGTGTGGTCACATAGGAAAATGAAATCATTCAATGGAGACACCTCGTGTTGAGGGGTACCTGCGATGCTCCCTGGCGGAGGGGAAATATTTGTGGCAACCATGTTTTGAGGTTGAGGGGGGAAAGTAGGGGTTAGGACAACATGATGTTGGGGGGCTTGATATTTTTCCAAGAATCTATGGACCTCATCCTTTCGAGGGAACTGGTGAGAAGGGTGGTCCTCCCCACAAATTGTGCAGGGAAACAAACTCTTATGATTCTCTTGAGTACCTCTCTCTTGGGTGTTTTAGGTGGAGGTGGTCCCTTTCTCAGTATTTGAATTTTTCTTTTTGTTCCTTTTATTTCTTTCCTATAGGTTGTTAAGGATTCTTCGTTTGCATGGATTGAACCGAATTCACCTTGAAGGTCTGAGAAGGGACTATGGAAGTTTGAGCACTAGTACCAAAAGCTAGCGAGTGTGACTTAATGGAAATTTGACCCAAATGATTAGCTATCTGGCTCACAGAGACATGGGAAACAAAACCAACCACACCATCATCATGGGGTCATGGGTTTTGCTTATTTATATCCGTCGATGTCCTAGGAACATTTGGGATGATGTCATAAAGTGTGCATGATTGAGAATAAATCAAGTCCATATGTTGGGCACGTGAAATGGTCTGATCCTTAGTGGTCACCATGGCCATAGCTACATCTTTGGTAATGGATGGTAAGAGGGATTTGGTGAACCACTCCATACGGAGTTTGTCTAGAATATGAGTCTTAATAATCCTACACCATCACCCCCACTCATGTATATGATCAGAAATATGTGTGGCATTATCTTGACACAATGAAGTCAAGAGCTCATTTCCTATCTCATACCACATGGGTAGTTGGTAATGTGTTAAAAATGCCATTTCTAGGTCGTTGAATCTTTTAAAGGAACCTCCTTTTAAATTGATGTACCATTTGGTGGTGGATCTGGTTAGGGATCTCTGGAAGAGACTGTCGACACAAGCCTATTTTGGGAGAGAAAAGCCTATTTTTTAGCGCAGGCCTATTTTTGGAGAGAAAAGCCTATTTTTGAGCACGTGCCATATGTGGAGGAAAATAAGCATGCACAAGATGGAGAAAACACAACATGGTGCACATGCAGAAAAACCTAGCCATGTTAGGGTTAGGGTTTTGGATATGAATGTAATGGCTATGAGCCAATAGAATAGTATAAATAAAGGCCTAGGAGGTATAGTAGAGGTTGGTTGGTTGGTAAAGGAGATAATAGTTTTAGTGTGAATAAGATAGTTTTTTAGGGTTAGGTCAGAGCTGTGGAGCTTGGTGTGGTCTAGTCCACCTCATGAATGAAACTCATCCTACTTTCATATTTAATCCTGAAGAATGTAATGCACACAACACAGATTTTGAAGAATGATGAATAAAAGAGAAGAAGAGACAAATCTTTGTGGACATAGACCCTGGGGGGGTGAACCATGGTAAAAATACTTTGTTATTATGTATAAATGGTTGATTTACTATTTCTTCCATTTATCAGTTAAAGAATTAATGTCTATCTTAGATTATGACAACATGCATGCATAGTTGATTAATGAACGAATACTAGATTTAAATGAATGGATAATAAATGTGAGGCATGAGGAAAATGAATAGATAAGATCCCCAATCCCTTACCTGAATGCATACATATGAGTCTTGCAGTCCCCCATAAGCTACCTTAGGTGATAGTACACTATGCAACCTGTGTGCAACGTTGCCTTCTATTTTACCAGGAGGGCCGATAGTTTGAGGGTTTTGTTGGAAACCTTTGAGATTAGAACCCGGGTCAACCTAAGTGTCCAACAAATGGTTCTGTTTCCAACTGGAACTGCACATGATATATTGGAAAGGATCTGTTGAAGAACAACACAGATAATGAAAACATAGAAGGGAATGTTTAGGCCATGGAATCCAATGAAGAAAGATATTGAAAGATGCTTAAGGACAAAGGAACTCGATTTTGCGCAACAAGACAACAAAAACCATAAATATACACCACACAAATATCTCGACAAATATGTGTTTAGTGACTTTCATGGAGTATTTTTCTGTGAATTTCCACATCTTTTACATGAGTGGTTATTGAGGTTGAAGGACAAGCATCCTATGAATCAGATAAGATAGCTAGAGTGGCATCCTATGGAGAGCTCGCAGTTGTAGCAAGTCAATAATTAATTTATGCATGTAGTAGATTTTTGGTTAGACAACATTATTATAGGGTTTATCACTAAATTTGTAGTTGATACTTTGAAGTCCTACATTGCTGCAGAGTAGGACTTTTTGAAGGGACTAAGAGGTGTGTACATAGGATCACTATATACTTCCATATATTACAAAGGTGTGATGACTATGGAATCAAACAACTAAACTTCCTTGCACACATGGGGGAGTCACTGATAAGATTCTAAGATATGGACAGGGAGATGGATAAGAGGAAGCAGAAGGAGGCCATGGACCTGATCATGATGGAAGAGGACTAGACAAAGAAGATAATGAAAAATTATGGAACAACGCGCAATGGTTGACCTTACCAGTATAATATGAATAAAAAAAAGAGGGCCATAGCTGACAAAGAGGGCTTGGTGAGCGATGAGGAAGAGGTAGAGGACCCTCAGAAGCATTTATTCATCTGTGATAAGATCTGGGAATAAAAGTATATCATAGACGAGGATACAAAATTCATGCAGTTGGCTATAACATTCAAGGACCGTGAGTTGGACGAGTACATGAGCCTTGATGTAAACAATACACAAGGAGCACCAAAGACTATCATGTAGGTGAAAACACTGCTGGTAAATGAATTTTAGAAACCAAGATCACACAAATAGTACATGAATGAAATTATCGAGATCAAGCAGAAGCCATTTGAGTCTGTCTGGGAGATCGATCAAAGGTTTAAACATATAAAAGGTAAGTTGAAGTACTCTATTATTGACATGCAACATAGGAATTTATTTGTGAACTCACTATTACCAAACATGAAGTATCCTCTGAGACAACAGAATTTTAAAACTCAAGAATAGGTGCTACAAGTAACCATGCATCTGGACTATAACCAATATCAACAGATAGATCCAACAATGGAAAAGATGAAAGAGGATTTGAAGAATCTTACATTTCAGTTGATCCAGAACAAACGGAAAGAGAAGAGAGAATTTGTTTGGTGTATGTTATGTAGGACAAAAGGACACCATACAAATTAATGTCCAACCTTTCCGCAGTACTCAGCCATAGGGGTGCCAAAACCCTTTCATACAGGAGGATCATGGTGCAAAATTTGTAAGACACATGGGCATGATCCATATAATTGTCCAATGATGTAGAAGTATAAGACCGTGCCAAAAATTTCTTACTGTACTTTTTGTAAATCAGTGGGTCATGATGATAAGGACTGTAGAATGTTGTAATTGATGGGAGAGAGAACTTCAGACAGCTATAGGGTGCAAGAAGAGATGATAATAGGGCAAGCTACATCGCAGTTAAATAATGCACAACCACAATTCAATCCTGCGTAATCGCAATACAACAATGCATAGCCATAGTATAATAACATGGAGTATAACCAGATACCCAAATATAATGCACCATGCAGAAATAGAGGTGGATTCAAAGAGGGAGGTCAGGGCAGAGGAGGATTTGGATGAGTTAAAGGGATAGTAGTCTTCCATAATTGTCAATGACC
Organism: Picea engelmannii; assembly: GCA_009831015.1. Lineage (NCBI taxonomy): Eukaryota > Viridiplantae > Streptophyta > Pinopsida > Pinales > Pinaceae > Picea > Picea engelmannii. The sequence continues at coordinate 86,088 of ML777507.1, forward strand.
ACGATACTATGCAAGATATTGTTCACTTGCACCTGTGACATGTATGTATTGTCGCACAATAGATCATGACAAAGAAGACTTCCCAACATTATTGGGAAAGATTAAGAAAAAAGGAACCAAAACAATCAAAATTTCCAGTGGATTTCAGGAGAAGACAGTGATGATGGGAATAACATCAACATAGTTACTAAAAGAGGAGCCAAGACAGGAGCTAATGCAACAAAACAAGATCCATCTCAACACCAGTGGGTCAATAAGAACACTGAGCCACATATGTATTTTGATGTGCAAAAATAAAAGGAGGCATTTAAGGAGGCTAGACAAGAGATTCTAAAAGAGAACATTCCATCTACATCAATTTCACAACAAAGTCAGGATCCACCATTGTACGGAATGCCACCCTCACTAGATCACACTACCAAAGGACAACCTTTAGAGAAAGTAAGTAACCTTAATACTTTTCTGCAATCTTGTGGAAAGTTATTGAATGATCCATCATCCATTAAGGAGTTACAGAACTTGCTATAAAGATGAAACACAAAAGTAGAAGGAAAGTTAGAACAAAAGACAATTAATCATCTCCATACGAGAAGATGAACAAGTAGGGAATTCAAGTTAAATGAAATCATTTGGGATTTCAATATGGGAGATTTCATACTTGATTTATTGTCTCAAGTGAATGTATTACCTAAGAAGAGATGGGAGTGTATGGGGGAACCCAAATTAGGGTATTCACCTATCCAGTTGAAATTGGAAAATCAACATAGAGTATTACCAATTGGAACACTTAAAGGTGTGAGAGTAGAATTGGATGGAGTGCGCAATGTGGCATATTTCAAATTTATAGAAATAGTATATGGCACAACACCCTACCTAGAATTACTAGTATTGGAATGGGAATTTGATAACTAGGTTGTGATCAACCTGAAGAAACAGAAAATGACCTTTGAATTAGGCAAGTACAAAGTAATTTCCTACTGGACCCATCAGAAAGAGAATGATTTGTAGAGGCGGCATGTTTGGACGTGGAAGAAATAAACCAACTATATAGAACTACCGCATGAGAAGAACGTTGTGTCAACCCAACTATAGAGGGGGTACTCAGTTGGAGAATCATTACATTGTGTGCCTCAGACTCAGATACATGTCTAGAAAAATGGCAGTAGAGACTACATGAAGTCTCCACAAGGAGGTGTACAAGAATAGAGTGCACAATAAGGTGGGTCGGTACAGAGATAAGGGAACCCCCCACTTTTCATGGTTTGAATGACCTAGAATAATTATTGACAAACTATGAAGAAGAGGTTTTCGAAAATCATAGGTTGTTATCCCTGGATATTGCACTCAAGGAAACACCTACAAGATGGTGGGTCATGCATAAGAAAACAATTTGAGACTGGTATCAGTGTAAATGGTTACTACGCATTAGATTTGGTGCAGGACAAGGGAATCATATATTGCAAAAATATGATGGGAGAGGAATATCAGTTGAGCACATAGAGAAATGCATAACATAATGGAGGTTGACACCACCTGAAGAATGGCCTCATTAATTTATTCATACATTGGAAACGATACCAAGGAACCGGTACATAGAGTAGGAACTGCACAAAGGAACTACATAATGGATAGGATTACAATATAATTTTGTGGTAACCTTCTCATTTAAGCATGAGAACCCCAATATTGATTCATCCCTAAAGATGATACAACGAATGATATTTTTTGAGGAACCTGAACTGGAAATTATAATATAATATCAATAGAAAAGTAGACAGTCGGTCAAAGTCTTACTCTCATGTTATCATGTTGCAGAGGAAGAACTAGATGAATATGATCCATGAAACATTCAGATAATAGATATTGAAGGTGAGAGAGAGGTGGAAGTTCCATATCTGGATTCAGAGGAATTTTTTTCACCAATTAAGGTCGAGAGAGTCAACATTGGGAAAAACTAAAACCCTAAAATGGAAAGCATTGGAGACTATTGGGATGAGAAGACACTAGAAAGGATAACAAAATTACTACATGAATACAATGGCTTGTTTCCAACAACCTTTACATAGATGAAAGGCATAGCAGGTGAGCTAGGTGAGATGAAGATACCCTTAAAAACAGATGCTAGACCTATTAGACAGACGTTACATGTTGAATCCAGTGTATAAGAAAAAAGTGAAAGAAGAACTTGACTGAATGCTAGAAGATGGTATCATAGAGCCAGTGGAAGAATTTGAATGGGTCAGTCCCATGGTAGTTCAACAAAAGAAAAAATGGGGAATAAGAATGTGTGTCGATCTAAGGAAATTGAATGATTCTTTCTTACATGATCCATTCCCTACCCCTTTTACAGATGAGGTCTTGGAGAATGTGGGAGGTCGGGAAGCATATTCATTCATCGATGGATTCTCATGTTATCATCACATTAAAATAACTCCAAAGGATAGGCATAATACTACATTTGCTATAGAATGGGGATCCTATCAGTATACAGTTATGCCCTTTGGACTGAAAAATGCACTGGCTATATTTTCAAGGGTGGTCATAACTTCTCTTAAAGATTTCATACATAAGTTCTTAGAAGTATGTTTGGATGATTGGACTATTTTTAGTCTTTTGAAAGATCATTTAGAATTATTAAGACTAATGTTGGATAGGTGCAGGAAATGTCAGATCTCATTAAACATCAAGAAATGTATTTTCAACACACCTTTTGGGATACTGTTAGGACATGTGGTATGAAGACAAGGGTTGTTGCTTGACCTTGCTAATATTTTTGTAATTATGAACTTACCACCATCGAATTCAGTGCGACAGTTAAGAGCCACGCTTGGACATACAAGGTACTGCAAGAATTTTATCAAAAGGTATGCACAAATTACCACACTGATGGAAAAGTTGTTGAAGAAGGAGACCAACTTTTATTGGAACGAGAATTGTCATCAGGGATTGGATACTTTGAAGGCGAAGATGGTGACAACACCTATTTTAGTGTTTCCATAGTGGGAAAAGACATTTCATGTGCATGTAGATGCATCAAAATTAACACTTGGAGCAATTTTGGCGCAACCAAGAGCATGTGACTTAAATCATCATATATCCTTTGCAAGAAGGAAGTTATTAGACTCATAGTAGAATTACAATACAACAGAAAGAGAAGGTCTAGTCATGGTGTATGCATTGCATAAATTCAAACACTACTTATTGGGAAATCACTTTTAAATGTTCACAGATCATTCTTCCCTCAAATATCTAGTCAACAAGCCAATGTTGGGGGCGAGTATCTATAAATAGCTATTATTGTTCCAGCAATTTGATTTTTATGTAATAGTTAAACCAGGGAAACTAAATGTTGTACCATATCACTTATCAAGTATAACCAATGGAGAAGAACCTACCAACTTAGAAGACAACTTCCCTAATGCACAATTATTTTCAGTTCATATAACAGATGAGTACTTTGCTAATATCATTGAATTATTGAGTACATGAGTTGTGCCAAAGGATTTTAGTACCATGCAGAAGAAAAACCTAGTAGTTAGAGGTGCAGACTATCAACTAATTGTAGGTCATGTATACAAGCTGGACATAGATAGCATTTTGAGAAGGTGTGTGATGGAGCATGAACATCCCATAGTTCTATCATAAGCTCATGAAGTTCTAGTTGGAGGACACTATGCAGGAAAGGCTACCATGCATAAAATATTGCACACAATTTTATGGTGGCCAACTGTTCATAAGATTGAAAAAGAATATTTCTAGAATTGTGATGTCTGTCAAAGAGTTGGAAAACCCAACATAAGGGATGAGATGACCCTAAGACCCGAAGTAACTCTTTAGGTATTTGACAAGTGGGAAATAGATTTTTTTGGACCTATTAATCCACCAGCAAGAAGGTCAAGAGAAAGATACATCATTACTGTGACATAATATTTAACCAGATGGGTAGAAGCAACACCAATAAAGGATTGCAGTGCAAAGACATCAACACACTTCTTATTTGAGCAGGTGATTACAAGATTCAGATGTCCCATGATTTTTATGAGTGACCAAGGAACCCATTTTATTAATTGTACCATCCAGACTATGATTGAAGAGTTTGAACTTTATCACTAGAAGAGTGAAACTTATCATCCTCGGGAAAATGGGATAATAGAAGATTTCAACAAGATTTTGGAGAATGCATTGACAAATATTTGTAATGTGAAAATAGATGTTTGGGATTTAAAAATACTAGCAATATTATGGGCATACATGAATACATGAAAGAAGTTGACAGGACAGACACCATTCATATTAGTGTATGGAAAATAAGCAATGGTGCCATTAGAATTTTTGGTACCTAATATGTGCGTTGCAACAATTGCAAATATGAGAGAAAGGGGCGTAATACAAGAAATGTTAAGTCAACTTATGGAACTATAAGAAGACAAGATTTTGGTAAGATTCCACCAAGAGGTGTAGAAAGTAAGGGAAAAAGCCTGGCATGAAAAACACATAAAGAAGAAGAGATTTAAGGAGGGATATCTACTTCTCCTCTATGACAACAATTTTTTGCAACATCCTGGTAAGTTTAGAATGCATTGGCTAGGGCCATATGAAGTGAAATATGTCACATATGAAGGATCTGTGCAGCTAAAGGACTTGAAAGAAAAATAAATGCAGGGTCTGTTGAATGGTAGTCAGCTGAAAATATATAGGGACAGTCGACCTACTAACTCTTAGTAGGAGAAGTGCAATAAGAAAGCCATGTGTATAGTGTACTATAGTAGAAATTAGGAAAGAAAAATTACAAAAAACATAAAAAGTAGAAAAATAAGAAAAATACAAAAAGAGGAGGAAGTTGGTTGAATGGTAGAAAATTGCAAAACTTTGCGCGCAACAGACAGTGAAACCAACGTGACAAGAAGTAAAATTTACCATGCACAGGAAAATTTGACACTGTGCAAATAACCAAAAAAAGTGAAAAATTAGAAAAAACATTAATGATCAGGCCTATAAAAAGGGAACCACATGGGAAAGTTCGACACTTAGCAATTTTTGAGCAAATAGAGAGTTGAAGAATGTAACCTAGGTGAAATCATGTGAGGAAGATAGAAACTGACCACTTAACATACAACATGACACCTTCGAAGGTTGGCGCCCTAGGGAAATATGTTAGGGTTAATCGACAGTCTGGAAGAAGGAAGGAAAGAATGACAGAGCTTGAGGATTTTATAGAGTTGGAAGACATCACAACCTTGACAATAGAGTCAATCAACCTGACCAAAGTAGAGGACGAAACATCAATGACTGCACAAGTAGAAATGGGTCAAAGCTCAAAAAACCCCAATCGCAGTGCAAACCCTAACCCGAAAAGACTTGCAGAACCTAAGGGAAGGATGGGACAACAATAGATACATGTAGCAGAGGAGGTGTTGGTCGAGATTACTCCAAGACAGATGGAGACCGAAGAAGAGGAAGAAGAAATGACAGAAACAGTGGCAGAAGGCCACTCATCCATCGACTAGAAAAGGAAGGCACCAGAGGCATCAAAGATCACACTACCTTACATCCCGAATGTTGTGGTCACAGTGGAACATATGTTGGGGAAAGTGTTGAAGTTAATATATGCCGACCACGATGTTAAAGACACGACGAAGTTTCTAGAATTTGCATAGGAAACTTACTTGGAGGACACAGGGGATATAGGAACCCCAAGAAAACCCTTCTTGGAGCCCGCGTAGTGGATCACTGGGCTATATAATTCAGGTATCATGAACCCATTAGATATACTTCATTTCATGCATGGTAAGAATGTGGGACTTTGTTTGAAACAATTATTGTTTAGGGTAAATGGAGGTATCATGTGGATGGATAGGCTAGTCCCCATTGATGTTTATTTGATTTCCAAGATTACAGGGTTTCCCATTTGTGGTGCACAACCCGAAGAGTACCTAGAGAATAAAGCATGAGAAAAGGAAATTGCAGAGATAGTGAAAATGAAGTTTGGAACAAATAGGGGGAACTAGGGTATAGTCATAAAATATATCAAAGACTCCACGATGAGGTTCGCCAACAACATAATGGCTTGTAAATATTTGGGTAAGTGTAGTAAGGAAGAGGCTCCAACAAGAGTCATAGCAGTAGCTGTGCAATGCACAAAAGGAGTGATGTTTAGCTAGGTGCCATACCTATTAAATCATTATTTTATTGACTGTAGGGATCCACGGGATAATGGAACTGAGTTCCATTATTCCCGACTCCTCATACCCATAGCTTTGGTAGGTTTGCAAGAACCAAAGTTTGTAGATAGGAAGGGGAAGTTTTACACAATGATATATGAAACCATTTGGCAAGATAAGGACAATAAGAATCAACAAGAAAACAACGCATTGTGTTCCATGTTTCTGGAAGACATGCAACATAAAACAACAAATGGATGGAGGATTCCTATTTAGGTGGTCTAGGATAATGAAGGGATTTCGAGTTTTAAGGCATCTAGACATCACATGTGGATCTAGTCCATAAGGGACCCGAAGAAAATTTGGTTGGAAATGTGATACTATGCATCAAGAGAAGAGGTCGATTGGATTGTCAAATATTGGCTCACGTAGTGGAAGGTGCCAACAAAAAAGAAAGGACCTAAACCAAAGGAGAAAGAAAAGGCAGATGAAAGAAAAGCAAGAAAGATAGGCTCAAATGGAGCCATTACAGCAGGAAGTAGAGAGGATGATAGAAAAACTACAAGTAGAGAAAGGGAAAATAGAGCAAATACATGAAGAATGAAGAGAAGTGTTGGCAGAGCACATTACAACACAGAGTGTGGAAAATATGCCAGAGAAGAGAACACAAGTTAAAGAGAAAGTCACTCAATTGGAAAAGGTGTTCCATGAGTTACAAATAGCAATCCACATTATAAAATAAGGCTGAGTGGTTTGGTATGAGCCACATGTTAGTGTTGGGGGCCTATTGGTGCAGGCCTATTTTGGGAGAGAAACGCCTATTTTTTAGCACAAGCATATTTTTGGAGACAACTTCCTACTTTTGAGCATGTGCCATATGTGGAGGAAAAGTAGTATGTGGAATATGGAGGAAACACAACATGGTGCACATGCAAACAAACCTAGCCATGTTAGGGTTAGGGTTTTGGATATGAATGTAATGGCTATGAGGCAATAGAATAGTATAAATGAAGGCCTAGGAGGTCTAGTAGAGGTTGGTCGGTTGGTAAAGGAGATAATATTTTTAGTCTAAATAAGCTATTTTTTTAGGGTTGGGTCACAGGATGTGGATCCTGGTGTGGTATAGTCCACCTCATAGATGAAACTCATCCTACTTTCTGATTGTAAGCCTAAAGAATGTAATGCGCACAACACAAATTTTGAAGAATGATGAATTAAAGAGTAGAAGAGACAAATCTTTGTAGAAGTAGCCTCAAGGGAGGTGAACCATGGTAAACTTATCGTGTTAATGTTTATGAATGGTTTCTTTACTATTTTTTCCATTTATCAGTTAAATTATGAATGTTTAGCTTAGATTATGACAACATGCATGCATAGTTGATTAATGAATAAATACTAGATTTAAATGAATGGATCATAAATGTGAGGCATGAGGAAAAGGAACAGATCAAATCCATGATCCCTTCCCTAACTATAGACATATGAGTCCTGCAATCCTCCATAACCCACCTCAGGTGAGACTACGTTGTGCACTATGTGTGCAATGTTTCCTTCTGGTTTACCAGGAGGGCCGATAGTTTGAGGGTTTTGTTGGAAACTTTTAAGATTAGAACCTAGGTCAACCCAAGTGTTTAACAGAGACACAACCTCACACTATCATCCATCAATGAGTTGGATGAACACCATAAGTGATATGTCATGATGTGTGTGGAGGGGTCCTCTCCTAGATTTCTGTCAAATTTTAGAATATCGGATGGCAGCTTGGAAGGCATTTTCATCCATGATGGTTCATGGGAAATAAGGTCATTTGTTAAATGAGACAAATTTGGTAAGTCTATCATTACGAGGAAAGGAAATGGTGAAAATGAAGATTGGGAGGGAGGTGAAATATATGTTCTCCCAGATGGACCTTGCAGTCCCCCTATGTTGGTACTACTGGAGGGTTGGGGATATCCTCAAGGGTGATTTCCTACTGGGATGGTGGCACCTTTAGGAGAATGAATGCTCCTAGAAAAAAAAAAACTCCCAAGGGGGTTTCCCCCATAGGAAAATGTGGACCCTCTAGGAACGATGTTCCCAAAATTTATCCCAAGGATAAAAATCCTAGGACCGGATGTGTAGACAAAGGGAAAACCCCAGTTTCCCCCAAGGGATATTCGCCTAGGGAAATGTGTGCTAACCCATGGAAAAGGAAAACCTCAAGAAGTACTATTTCTCCTAGGATGACTAGGGACAACCCCAAAACCACTAATAATACTCCATCCAAAAGGTACACCCACACCTAATGATGTTGGAACACTTAAAAGGATTGGCATAGTTGGAAGGATCTCCACTTCCCATGCTCAAACCAAAGCTCAAATCGCCACAGGAAAAGAATCCATGAGTGGGAATTGATGTAGAAGGGATGGGTGTAGGTATGCTAGGTATACTAACAGATGAAGATGACAACACAAATAATGTTCCCCAGATTGAGGAAGTGAAATAAAAAGGTATGGACGATATAGGTCCAATGGAGCTAAGAGGTGGAAATGTGGACATTACTAGGATGCCCCTGGGGATTTTCTCCATGTACCCCTTGGGGATGGGATAATAGACTCAACTACACTAGAAGAAATACTAATTCTGGACATGGTGGGAGTATGAATAAACAAAAAGAAAGGCTCACTGAAAAATTACCTTACTTGGACAAGTAAAGGGGCATATGGATTAGTCAAAGGTGGATTGAAATTTGGTGGAGGAAGTTTGTATACCACCTCCACTTCAACCAAACCGATCTCATCAAACCTATACTCGGACTCAAAGAGCACACCCCCAATAAAATCTTGGCAAACAGCTAGAAAACTAATTGGCCAGGGGGCTTTACGAAAGCAAACCTTATGAGGGGGATATATTCCCCCACAAGGTTAGCTAACGAAGGTGTGAGGATAAGCTATGATGATATACTTGAATCATCCCTAACTAATAAAAATACCATTTATTAAGGAGGTAACCCTCTGGGGGAACTGAGACTATGAACAAACATGTTCCCCAGGTACCACAGGCATGTCCCACCTGCAGTCACCTTTGTAGCTCCCTAGGAAAGGACACTAAGGATAACCCCTAACAATCAATGGATGGGAAAACACTCATAATTCCTAATGCATGTAAGGGAAGGATAACTAAGCCCAAATCTATGAAGGTGTTAACCAATAGAACCCCCATATACATAATGATCGAAGTGGTATTGCTAACAACAAAATAAGCAGAGAGGGGTGATCTCCCTAATTGACCCAATGCGACCTCGTTCTTAGCTCCTGTGTTAGAGGAGATTCCCAACAATTTTGTTGTGAGAACGGATTTTCACACTCTATAATGATTTCTAGGTTTCATTTTGTGGCTTTGGAGAGTTTAGTCTCTAATCCTATTCCAAGGCCCTAAACCTATCTAATGTTGGTTTACTATAAAGCAAAATTGTCTAATGAATTTTAGATTATTCTTTTTTTTTATGGTTGTTTCTTAAGTCCAAGGGTAGCATATGAAACTTTAGTGATGTTTGGACTCTTGACCCAACCAATCAATTCAAATATGACAATGCAAATCATTCACTTCGATGAACTCTAGTTATGGGAGGGAGAGAGACTTTTTCATTTTTTCTTTGCAAAATTGTAAAAGTAAAACCTCACATACAACAAGAAAACAACAATCACTTCATATATGAAACCCAACAATGCTCCTAATTCATTTTTTCTCTAGTGCTTCAAAAGAAAATATAGCATGCAACAATTTGTTTTTGTCTTTTTGTGTTTTTCCAATAGAAATGTAACAATTCCCGATCCAAAAAAGAATGGAAAATGCAGAAGGAAACCAACAACAAAAAACAAGAACATGGTCTATAGGATATTGGGAATGATGTTGGATTGTCCCACTCTGACATCACTATAGAAATCACAACCAAAGCTAAAAAAAAATCGAATGGATATCTAGAGTATGGGAGCGGAAATTTACAGGGACTGTACTTCACTCTGAATTTACCAGAATCATATGATATATTATATCAAATGAAATCCTAGGAAAAAAATTGTTTCTAATATATTTGTTCTAGATGCAATCTAAATTCTCTATCAAAAGATTTTAGCCAAACTATCCACATGGTTTTCCATAAAACCGTCAGGGAAAATATGCAAAATAACTCACTTTAAATCAACGATAACTTTGCTTTTCGGACACTGATATGGACGATTATTTTTTTTTAATTGGTTAAAATTTCAATAGAAATCCATATATATATATACATTTATTTCCTTAAGATTATATATATAAAGTTACATAATTTGAAATGACGGTTTCGACCCTCTTTTAAGATAAAAACTCAAGAGAGCCAAAGAAGAAAGCAAAGGCTCTCCTCAGTGAAGTTGCCAATATTGTTATGGGAGAAATCCCACAAGGATGTCACTGGTTGGACAAAAATATCTCACTAGGATCTTCCCTTGATCTTAGATAGAAAGAGGTATATATTCCTATGTCTTTCCTATATGCATGTAAATTCTTTTCCTTTTAACCAAGAAGGGAATTGATCATACCTTTAGATTGACGGTTGTGATCGCATGTCCTGGTTGTTACAACTCCTAGGATCTAGCTCCAGCTCCTGCAATCTTCTTCCTAGACACAAGGATACAAATAACCACATATATACTATCCTTGTAGTGTTAGGAAAACCAAATTCACTAGATCTATCTTGATCTATTTCTCTTAATATAAGATCCAAACATTTATGAATTAAACACAAACAATTTGGGGGAAAACCAATGTTTATCAATGAATATAGAATAAGTTACATCAATTCATACCTTAAATGTTGATGCTTCCTCCTAGTTCCAGGTTCTCGATGCTCCTCCTTATCCTCTTTAACTTCTCTCTCTATTTTGACAACATAAACACCCTCAAAACTCTTCTCCCCATATCCTTGATTTGGCCTCTTCTTATAGGATTTTAGAAGAAATTGGAGATAGGCTTCATGGCATGTGAATTAGGTGGATACAAGTCATAGATAGTTTGATAGGATGTGAACTAAGAAATTACAAGTCATAGATAGGATTGATGGCATGTGAAATAAACAATTACAAGTCATGCACACGTTCCATGCTTAATTATGAAATTTTTCCAACCTATTATGAAATTTTTCTCTATAATGAGATTTTTGCTCAAGTTCCATGCTCAATTTTGAGCTTTTTGCAACTCACTATGAATTTTATTTTCAATTATGAGTTTATTCTCAATTATGAAATAATTTTTATTTCATAATTATGACAAATAATGATTTGATTGTGAAATAATTATGAGAATTTCACTCAATTATGTAATTATAGCCTCTTAACATCTAATACAATGATTACACACTCTATGGTGGAAAATGCAAGTATGAGGATTTCTTCCTTAGGTTGTTCAAACATACCTACACTCAATCATATATATTGTCATAACATTGGAATTTAAAGTACCGAGATTTATAGGCATCCACTTAATTTTATATACAAATATGGAAATGCCCTCATCAAATGGACTATAGAACTTATATATAATCAATTTACATGGGAACTTTCCCTCAATGCTTGAACATCCTCTAATAATAATATAATATAATCCATGTATACAACCTTGATGATCCTCCCGTTTCTTGCTGACTCAATGCATAAATATTTAATTTTCTTTGTGTAGAGAGGAGAGTCCTTGATCAACTATTTCAAAGGAATATTAACTTGAATCTTCTCCATGTTTTTGGAACAATAAATTTATATATATATTTTTTGTCAACTATAAGGATTTGTTTCCTTCTTTTCATAATAGTTAAGGTTATTAGGAGTGGTGGGAATCTATATTTCTATACCTTTTTGGAACTCTATCCACCCACTTTTTCTTATTTTGGTATTCTTGTCCACTTTCCAAATTGTCATTTAAAATGTGATATTCCCTCAAGTAAATACATTTGTAGAGTATGGAGCTAATTAAAGAGGGTTGGATTGGTTCTATTGCTTTCTTTTGTTGTGCCTTGTTTTCTTCTTCTTCAAATATACCTATGAAATTGATTTTTTAGTTGTACTTGATATACTAGTCATCATTCTTATTATTTATGATGAAGATATTATTATTTTGGAAAGGGGATCCTCATCTTGAAATGAAGCTAAGAATTATCCAATATTTATGTTTTAGTTATGGTATGTTAATAAATATTGATAAGGCCAAGGTTATGATCATCAAGTTTGATAAAGCCACTTACCCTAATTTTACTTATATCGATAACAACTTAGAGGAAGCTCATCTATACAAGTATCTTGGAGTTGACCCACATTACAAGCTCAAATGGAACTATAGTGTTGAGAAAATTATTATGGGAGGTGCAAAGCATGTTTTAGTCTTGAGAAAAACTATAATGAAATGGATTTTTGGTTTTGGGAGAAAAATAAAGTCTTCTTTGATACCCTTGTTATTGTAGTTATCATTTATGGTTGTGAAGTTTGGGGTTGTAACATTTATGGAGAAACTTGGCGGAAGTTCAAGAAGGTACAAAACAACTTTATATTTTATAAAATTAAAATTAGGTATAATACCCCTCATCCCATTCTCCTCTTAGAGGGTGTAATAATACCCCTAGGTAGCAGCTGCATATATGGATGTATACCTGTTCATATAGGTTCATAAGCCAAAAGATATTTGGCCAAAGTTCCTTGTATGCATGATTGTTTAGGCCAATGAGCCTATGTGTTAAGTGGCCAATGACCCTACAAGTTGTGGTCGGTGAGCCAACTTTTGTCTTTTGTAATCTCACTGTTGGTCACTATAATTTCTTAATTGATTTTTAAACAACCAAGTGAAACATAAATTATCAACCCAGGGAAGTATTTTGTTTCAAAGATAGCCACGCACTGTATATGCTCAATTCCAAAAGCACTTAGTGTTGTAGTAAAGCAATTTATACTATCTATACTTGCTGGAATGAACTGAAACTCTGAATTAAATCACAGGAAAGCACTTTCCCTATTACAATCTTAAAGTTCAATCTAAGAATCCTGGATTACATTTAAAATAACATCGCAATGGGAAAGAATAGCTATCTTGCAATCAGAGAACATGACCCTTACTCTCAATAGAGACTCAGTACTAACACTCTTTCATGAAAACAATAATGCAGAAAACAATTAACTCTATCTAACAGAGACCAAAGCACTTAGTTCCTTTCTGTCTAAGCAGGAGCCTTGGGCCTTACTTTTATTTTAGCACACTTGTGAGGTTGCGGTCTACAGAGAACAGGGAAATCCGATTCCTTTCTTTCTGAGCAGGGATCTCTAACCCAGTTTCTGGCTAACATCAAAGAAAGTCTACAGTGAACAGGATGTTTTGGTTCTTTCCTTTCTGAGTAGGAACCCTTAATCCAATCCCTGGCTAACACACTTGCAGAGGTAAAGGAAACCTACAGAATACAAGGTGTTGTAGCCCCTTTCTATCTGAGCAGGGACACTTTAACCAAATCTCTGGCTAGCATACTTGCAGAGGTAAAGGAAATCTACAGAAGACAGGGTGTTGTAGTCCCTTTCTATCTGAACAGGGACACTTTAACCAAATCTCTGGCTAGCACACTTGCAGAGGTAAAGGAAATCTACAGAAGATAGGTGTTGTAGCCCCTTTCTATCTGACCAAGGACATTTTGACCAAATCTCTGGCTAACAGCATTTAAACGAACTCTATAGAGGATATGATGTCCTGACCCCTTTCTATCTGAGCAGGGACCTTTAACCAATTCTCTACTAGTCTCAAAAAACCATCACACATGATTGTTGATAAAAAGAATTACAAATTCATTCAATAACTAAGACAGAGTCAGTAGAGTTTCAGCAAAGCGGAATTCATTAAACAATGTTTCAGCAAATGACAGTAAACAAAACATGAACAAAAATTAAACAGACACACTTCTAACTAATGGGTGAATCTTGTGATGAAGGTGGGCCCTCCCTTCTCACAAGATTCCCCTGAACGAAAAGCTACAGGAGGATACTCAAAGCAGTTCTATATTCATCTGTTGAAATATCACATTACAAATTGGAGTACAGAATGCGTCCCGCTTCTCTCTGAAATTTTTCAATACATCAAAACCTGGATATCCCGAATGGTGATTTCCCCTGAATTTAAAGAGGAAATACCTTTGATACAATCATTACAAAGCATATCTGAATCCTATGCTAAATCAGATCTTCTTTCTAAATCAGCATAGGATGTCCTATTCTCATGCAACCGAATGCTAATACAGGAGTTGCACGAGATATTGTTGTTACGGCTGGTGTAACGGTTCCTTCTCATCGCTGCTGATGCTGTTCCATTATCGCAATTTACGGGCTGTTTCAGCCACGTGAATTGCGCTCTGACTATGTCGGCCTTGACTGCTAACTGTAACAGCTTGAGTTTCAGCATCGTGGCGGTCTCCTTTGTGTCTCAGCATCTGCATTTCTGAATTGAGTGACAGCTCCGTGTTTCAGCATCTGCATCCTCGAACTATGTAGCACTCCGTGTTTCAGCATATGCGACCTCGAACTATGTATCACTCCGTGTTTCAGCATATGCGACCTCAGCCTGTGTAGCAGCTTCGTGTTTCAGCATTCGTTCAACAGCGACTTTGGACAGTTATGTGTTTCAACACCGCCCTCAAATGCTAATCTGCAGTTATGGACACTTATGCACTACTAATCAATGGTTAAGTACAAAATTAATGTAAAATATCATGCAAAACAGATTAAACATGTAGTGATGAGAAAGGACGTTGTATACCTTGGAATGATCAGATGGAATGATAGTATAAGTCTAAATACAGGTGATCCAGGGTATAATAATGGAAAAAGGTATGGGAAAAAAGGTACAATATGAGGTCCTAACATCCCCCCTAGCTCAAGGTGTCGCATGTCCTCAGGCAACTTAGTCTGAATCCGAGTCTGGATACCTACTCTGATCATGTAAGCTACTCAAGCTGTAACTGTGGGAGGTACTGTCTGTCAGCGTTATGAACCCTTGCATTTCCTGCATTCTTTTCCATGCTACTGTTTCTGCCTTTTTAGGTAGCTTGTAACTGATTTGATATTTTTCTATAGGCAACCAGAGGATGGGAAAATGGAACCGGTACCCAATCCACTTTTCAGCACAATGTCTCATACACTGGATATAACTGGGTACCCTAGAAATTGTTGCTTCTAAGTTGGCAGGACCAAAGGGATTATACTGTTGCCTTCTTTCTGTGGATTGCTGCCAGAATAGGTTATTGGCCTGTAGGGAAGGAATATGTATAGCACTAATGATATGTTCACAATCCTGAATCACTTCAGCTTGCAACTGCTGAACATGTTCAGTCATCCCCGTTTTCTTTAAGAATGCATAATACTGTGAGATGAATGTAGCTGCCCCTTGGGGTTCTAGTCTGATCTAGAGGCCGTGATTATCTTCATTGTTCTTGGCAGCTGAAAAGTCACCTTGCCACATGATTTGATTGAGGAGAAAGGAAGTAAATGCTCGAAGTTGAACATCCCCAACAAGAGGATTTATGTTCAGTGACCTGTTTTCTGGAATAGCCTCATTATGGAAATATGCCTCACAGAGGAGGTGTTGATCTCTGCTGGAGGAAGCTACAAAAGTTCTAATAAAATCTATTGATGAAATGACTTCATGGGGCTTTCCTTCTATAATATACTTAATCTGAAACCACATGAGTCTTTCCATGAAAAATAAAGAATAGTTACAGGATGGTTTCCTTGTGGCCATTAGTTGCTGCATCATATCAAAGATCTTGACCATTTTACCTTTTAACTCTTTGTTCTTCTTCTTGACTTCTTGAATTTCCTGGCGTGTCAGGTCCAATGCTTCCCAATTCAAGAAAGTGTGATTCCTCCAGGTTTGCCTGTGTACTTGCAATTGTTGAGCTTGTGTCTCAGCATACTCCTTTTTCCATTTTTGTATCTCTGCATGTTCCTCCCATGGCCGAGTTTGTGTTTCAGCATCTGAAGTAGTGGGACCAGGCAAGGTTTGAGTGGACTGTTCCCTGGAAGTGGAGAGATTGGCTTGACTGGGAGGTGTGACTTCCTCCATGGGCACTGTTTGCACAACCTTGTTGACCACAGTAGGAGCTTCTTTCTTGATCCTGGAGGGGCCTGTTGGTTCTTATGTTACAGTAGATCCAGTCTTGGATTTGCTAAGGCCTGCTGGTTCTTGTGTTACAGCAGGTTTGACTTCAAAAGGAGAAGGAGTGGGGGTTGCTCCTGGTACTGGAACTTGAACTATCTTATACCCTGCCTGATAATAAATATTTCCGCATTGGCAGCACATGTATTCCTTGCATATGCTTTCTGTGGTTTGTTCTGCCAGGGTTGTTGTTCGTTCCAAGGTGTACCGATTTAATTATTTTTCATATGCCTCCCTTGCCCTGGCTAATTCTTGCTGATATGCTTCCAGTTGAGACTTTAAAAACTCGTTTTCTTCCAAGACATCGGCCATTGTTAGTTTGGATTTAGAGATGACTGGTTCTTGTGTTGCAGTCATCGTTTCCTTAGCTGGTTCTTGTGGAGAAGCTACGGGAATGGCCACTGATTCATGTGTTTCAGCCTCTTGCTGTAGGGAGAGTAGTGTTTCAGCACCCTCAACCTCTGATTCCTGAATCTCAATGTCAATATCAGTGGTTGGTTGCTGTGTTTCAGCCACTGGGTGTTGTGTTGCATCATTTAGTGTTTCAATTTCCTCACTTTCAAAATCAGTGGTTGGTTCTTGTGTTTCAGCCACTGGATGTTGTGTTGCAGCATCCGGGGTCTCAATTTCCTTGCTTTCAACTTCAATACTAGTGGCTAGTTCTTGTGTTTCAGCCGCTGGATGGGTAGTTGTTTGTGTTTCGGCTACTTCAAAGACAAATGATGTCTGGGTTTCTAATTCCTGCAGCTCCATTTCACTGTCAGTGGCTGGTTCTTGTGTTTCAGCCGTTGAGTGGGTAACTGGTTCTTGTGTTTCAGCTACCCTGTATGGAACATATGGCGTTACAGTTTCTAGGGCGTCTGGTTCTTGTGTTGCAGCACCCATGGTTGGGATAGGCAAAGTTCCCGGGGTTGGGGAGGTCAATGGTCTATGGGGTTTCAATCGAATAGGTGGGGGATCTAGGGTAGTGGTCATCCAGGGTGGCCTCATTGAGGCTTTCATTCGCTTTTTGCGCAAGAAGGGTGGAAAGGGGGCGATCTGTTGTCGTTTTCGTGGGGGTTTTTCCTGAATGATAGGGTAGGGAATATTTTCTGGTTCAGAGTCATCAATTAGGATATGAAGGGTGGAAGACTCTGGTGCGGTATGCGAGGATTCATGTATGGTAGGGGGGCTGGTTGGTCGTGTGGGCGGGCTATGGGGTATTTCGGGGGAATCTGGGGGGTTTTGTTGTTGCTGCTCGTCAGGAATTTCAGGGACTTCGGCAGCTGGTGCAGGATTTATGGGTGGATTATTTAATGTATGGTTCTGCTGTTCAAAACCCCTGTTGATGAGTAATTGAACCAGGCGGTGGTGGGTAAGTGACTGGGTTGGATCTTTTTCCCTTCGAGAGTAATGTGCCATGTTCTTTAAACAGCCCAGCAAAAAGTATGGAATATTGACCCGTCTGTTATGTCTTAGATGAGAAATCAAAAGGAAATCGTGTTGATAGACTACCTGATAGAGACCCTCACAGGTCAGGTAGTGCTTGATGAATCGGGCAACCTCTGGCCACGGGGGTGGTAGTGAACTGAGTTGAACCCCTCTGCCTTTTGGTACAATTCTTTCCCCAGCCAGGAAGAAACTCTGCTGGACATCCCCGATTATGTGCTTCCGGATGAATATTTGAGTACCGTCGGTTGGGAGGCTTGAGACCTCTGCTACGTCTTCCTCTGTCACTGATATTTGAACCCCTGTGACGACAGAATGAGTCTCCTGAAGATTTCGGGTGAACTGTAGTGCTTGTGGTTCATTGTATCCTTGGAGCCTGCTGAAGTAGTTGAGCTAACCTGCTTGCTCAAAGATTTGATATGCTACTGGATAATGTTTGAACAGTGTTGTGGTGGTGAGTTCTTTGCGGATGACAGCTCCTCCCATGGCTACTAGTTTGGTAGGATACAGCTTCGAAAGTTTGTGGATCAGCTCTGACGCAGGGTAAGTTTTTCCGAGGGGTTATATGCAGGAATAGTGGTTATATGCGCAAAAGATGATGAAATGGAAATGGCGGCGATGAAATCGGAAGAAATCATGATATTATTGATTTGACGTGTACTTCCCTTCCCGATAAGTGTGATTAGTAATAATGGTACTTAAATGGGTTATGGGTTACAATCTTTTCTCATTTACTACAGTCTAATTGAATTACATTATATTTACATACCTTGCCTTACCATTTGATTCGTTCAGCCTACCAGATAGCATGCCTGTTCATGGTGATGCTGTTTAAAAGGTCGAACTAACAAGCTTGCTGACGGACGATGGTGGGAGGCGGGTGTTTCAGCAACAGAGAAAAATCGAAACAATTGTTGTAGCTGAAGAACTGCTGATAACTGGTGCTTTGGTATCGGAAAAAAAATCAAAGAGTGTTGAACGGTGGTGTTTCAGCATCGTGAGAAAAAAATGATGAAGAGTTGCGGACAATGGTGTTTCAGCAACGGAAGAAGGCAAAACAATTTCTGGACGGAAATGTTTCGTCGATGATGGATGGTGAGAAAATGAAGGGTTGCTGACAAATGGTGTTTCAGCAACGGAAAGAGGCGAAACAATTGCTGGACGGAAATGTTTCGTCGATGATGGATGGTGAGAAAATGAAGGGTTGCTGAGAAATGGTTTTTCAACAACAGAAAGAGGTGAAACAATTACTGGACGGAAATGTTTCGTCAATGAGAAAATGAAGGGTTGTTGATGATGATGTTTCAACAATAGAGAAGAACGTCGAAACAAGTGCTGGACGGAGTTGTTTTGGTAATGAAAATAGTGAGAAAATGGCGGGGGTGGGAAGCAATGAAGAATGATGAACAGTGGTGTTTCAACATCGGGAAAACTGATGAAAGGTTGCTGGTAACGGTGTTTCAGCAACGAGAAAACTGATGAAAGGTTGCTGGTAACGGTGTTTCAGCAAAGAAAAACGAAACAAGTGCTGGACGGAGTTGTTTCAGGAAATAAGCATGATGAGGAGATGGCGGACTGGAGTATTCTGGGAATGGGAAGAAATGGAAAATGCTGAACAAATGTGTTTCAACATCGGGAAGAAAGTCACCAGTATTCCTCAGCGGTGTTTCAGCATCGTGAAAAATCAACAGTGCTGCACAGCGGTGTTTCAGCATCGTGAAAACTTATCTCTTTGAAGAGAAATCGGCCTCTCTTGTGCTTTGATCCTGCAAAAATCGATTGTAGGACGATATTTCTTGACAGGGATTATTAGTAAATGAATTCTAATCTAATCTAATCTAATACTAAAGAAAATCCAAAAAGAATTAATTATTACTGGGGGTAGAAACCCCCTCAATGAAAATAAAATGAGCGTCTGCCATGCATGTAGCCTTGAAATCTTCCTTAGAGATAGGTTTCTGGTACAGACGGAGACGATGACCATTTACAAGTAACGGAGTTCTGGAGTCATCAATTGTAAGGAGCCTTACTGTTCCATTAGGAAAAA
>ML777507.1:135915-172684 GCA_009831015.1 Picea engelmannii
CATAGGATTTCAGAGCCCCCCCGCCTTTCTACCTTTAAGTGGAGGGGGGGGGTCCAGAATCGAGGGTGCACCTCTTCAACGGTCACGATTGGAGCACCCGGATCAACAGCATACAAGGCGATTCCAGACCCCCCTCGCCCTTCTACCTTTAAGCTGAGGGGGGGGGTCCGGAATCGAGGATGCATCTCTCTGATGGCTACGATTAGAGCGCTTGGATCAAAGGCATAGAGGCAATCTAGACATCCTCTGTCTTTTTGCATTTAATCAATGTGGGGCCCCCTTTCTTACCATCTTCTCTCCACCTGACCGTGCGATGAGGTTCGCTCCCTTTAGCCCTTCCTCATCCTCCGACATTTGTCCATATCCCCTCTCCTAGTCCATGGGATCCCTTCCCCATCTCATCATTGACTCACCACCTGCCATGTGTCCTACCCCTTTCCATGTCAGCCTCCCATTAAAGCGTGCTCATTATATCTCATCTCCTGCTCCCTCTGCTTATTTCCTTCCACCATGCGTCTTCCCCTACCGCCTCTCTCACACCTCATTGCTTCTTAATTCACCCCCATGGTTTTGGTGCCACCACTCCCATTCTGCGCCCCACCCTTCACGCTAGCCTCCACGCATATTCATCGGGCTATTCAGTTAATCCAGGTGGCTGTACGAAGGGTCTTCCACGTCCCAAAGGTGCCAATTCGGTCGGGTCATCCTCAATACCAATGAAGCAGTTATTAAGGTAGTTGGTGGTGGTTAGACATCATCTTCGCCATAATGGGAAAGTTCGGTGACGAATTAAGAGCACGTCGATTCACCTGCGGAACTGTCAAAAGATCGATTGCGTCTGTCATAGGTGCACGATCACCGAGAGACTACAGGTGCAGATTGTCAGAAGCTATGCAGATGCAAAGTTTTTAATGCAACGTCTCGATTTTGTTACTGTTGTCATTTTGAGCATATGTAGGCATTTTCGCCATTTTGTATCTATCGATGGTAGAGAGGACCTCCCGACTGTAATGTTTTAACAACCATTCTAGTTCCCTGGTTGTGCATCTGTATTTGAGATTTCTTGTTTTATGACAAACAATTTTCCTACTTCACCTTTTTTTTCATCTCATACCAGAGAGTTCATGATCAAATGATTTGCATGAATTGTTGCAGTTATGTTATAATAAAGGATTTGTTGTTGCATTACTGTTTTCTCTGGTCTTCTGCGTTTGAATGTAAGAAGATCTTGCCTTTGGACGGTTCTTCTCACAGTCTGTTAGGAACCTGATGTTTATAACAGACCCCTGCACTCTTCTTATACAAGTCTTCCCCCCTACTCACCCTTATTACAACTCACTGTTTGAAGTTTATCTAAGACCTCACTTGCCCATGCATGCCTGGCCTATTTTCAGAATTGAAATGATGTTGTCCTGAGTTTGCCTCCATTTGATCATCCATTTTATAAACAAATCATGACATTAAACTGATGGGTGTCGGACTCTGCTCCTGCAAGCAATCCAGGAGTGACTTCCAACACTAACACCATCACAATTCAAGTTGCAGAGGAACCGCAAGGCACACAGTCTTGTGAGGTAATCCAATAGTATTATAGGCTACACACTTAAGAAAAAACACGAGATGAGGTAATTTGAAATTACAAATAAATAAGTATGACTGAGATAACTATCAAGGACCTTTTAACTCAAAATTATTATGAACCATTAGATTTGACATATATCAGCTGTCAGATCTATCAAAATCAAATAACTGGTTAAAATTTTGGCACTTTGTAAACCCATGGTGATCTGCACCATCTATTAGGGAAATCGCCCACCATCAGATCCATCGAATGAGAATGTTGAATTGGAAGGGATAGGAGATAAAAAGGATGACAGATCAACATGTTGAGTTATATTCCATGTCAATGAAAGAGTGTTGGAATGACATGTCATCATGCTAAGTCAACATGCCATTTCAGAAAACATGTTAGTAATGGCAGGAAAATTAGAGACTGACACATGGAAGTCAGGTACAGGTGGGATCCATAGTTTTCATTGGAAAATATTGTGAGGGATCAAACAAATTCCAATATTAAATCATGACCATATGATAGGTGTCAATATTTTATATTAACCCTCCATTAGAGACTCTTGGTCGGGAGGGATTGTTTAGATGATGCTATGGGAAGAGGCCAACCTGCTAGTGTTATGGGATTTAGACCATGGAAGAATTTTGAATACGGTAAAGTTTCCTCAAGAAGTGTGTCACATGTTTTCCTTGTTTATCATGTCCATTGTTGGGCAGTTTTTCAACATATGGTTTTTGCTGATGGTTTTCTATTTCTAGTTAAGGAATTAGGGTTGTTGACTAATATGGGTCATTGGGTTAGGGTTTTGGATTCCGCTCACTCCTATATGTATATTGTATTGTAAACAATGTATTACTATGAATGAATTTAGAATATGTTGGTTTTCCCAGTTTGGGTTTCCTAGGGAAAATATATATGTAATGTTTGTATTTTCCATTGTATCTTTAATGTTCCTTTACTAAATATCTGTTTGTAGTAAAATATTGTACAAGGTTAAAATATACATTTGGTATCATAGAAATTCTTGTCTTCAAGGGGACACCTTTGTAATCAAGGGTTTGGCTCGGGACTATGATAATCCTTGTTACAGTGGGAGATATGTGGTATTGATTCTTTAGGTGAAGAGAAATGGCGAGCAGTTTGAAAATGGAGATCGAGAAGTTTAATGAAATTTTTTGAGTTGTGGAAGCTCAACATGGAAGATCTGTTGGTGGACAAAGATCAATGGATCACAATGGATCCATATAATGCACCTACAAGAACTTCAACAAATGACTAGAAAATTTTGGATCAAAAGGTGAAGATGGCAATCCCATTATGTCTCTTAGATTCAATATTACTGAATTTGTCAGAGGAAACTACAACTAAGGATTTATGGGATAAGTTGGGGAAGTTGTATCGGTCTAAGCCCCCAATAAATAAACTATTCTTGAGAAAGAAGTTGTAAAACCTGAGGATGAGATATGGAGACTTGATGGCAGAGAATTTGAACGCCTTCAATACTATGGTAAGTTAGTTAGTATCTATTGAGATTAACATTTCAGATGAATATAAGTGTATCAATTTACTATACCAGACTCGTGGGATAGTCTAGTTGTGGCCATAAGTAGTAATACAACTGCCTTGAAGTTTGATTAAGTGGTCTCATCCTTGTTGTTGGAGGAGATGAGATAGAAGAACATGGAAGGATAGAGCACAGATGCATTATTTGCAAGAGGACACTCCCAGGAAAGAAATAGATCTAAGTCCTCAAGTGGGATATCTAAGTCTAAGGGTAGATCTAAATCTCCCTGAAAGTTTGTAAAGGTATGCTAGAGATGTGGAAAATAAGGGCACTACAAGAAGCAATGTATATCCAAAGTTGAGAAAAATAAGGGATCTGAAGAAGCTCCTTCTACAGAAGAAAATACCTCCAAGTAAGAAGGAGGGGATGTGTACTTGTCTTCTTCAAGAACACATGAAAATCATGAGGCATGGTTGGTTGAATCAGGTGCATCCTTTCATATTACTCCCCACAAGGAGTGGTTCTGTGAATATGAAAGGTATGATGGAGTTAATTTTTTCCTCGGTGATGACTCAAAAACCATAATCATAGGTTGAGTAAAAGTCAAGTTTAGGCTTATAGATGGAAGTATTATAACATTAACTAGTGTTATTCACATCCCAGGATTGGCAAAAAAATTGATTTATGTAAGCAAAATGGATGATGTAGGGGTAAAAACAATATTTGAAAAGGAAACCTATAGGATGGTTCGAGGAGAAATGGTGTTTCTAAAGGGATTTTGGTTTGTAACTTTATATAATATAGAATTAAAAACTATTAGTGATGTGTGATAGTTCCATTGTTCCTGATATTGTAGTTTAAGAAGAAAGAACTCCTACAGTCTCTAGAGAAACAGTTATGTTGTGGAATCAAAGACTGGGGCATATCAGAGAGAGTGGTCTTGACTATTACATGGTAAAGGTATGGTTGTAGGTATGTCTAAATTCTCTCTGGATTTTGATTTTTGTGAACATTGCGTATATGGGAAGAAGAATCGGTTAAGATTCCTTTCCGGTGCAATGAGGGCAGAAGGATTTTTATAGCTAGTTCAAAGTGATGTGTTTGGACTTGTGTTGGTTCCATCGTTGGGAAAATATGTGTACTATGTCTCATTTATAGATGAATTCTCGAGGAATACTTGGATATATCTCCTCATGAATAAATCTGAAGTCTTTGACAAGTTTAAGGAGTTTAAGGCTCTTGTTGAGAATCAAACAGAGAAAATAATAAATGTGTTGAGGACAGATAATGGAAGAGAGTTCTATAGGATTGAATTTAAAAAATTATCTAAGAAGTGCAGTATATCAAGGAAGAATACTACTCCATATACACAACAGAATGGAGTTACAGAAAGGATGAACAAGACATTGATGTAAAAAGCAAGGTGCATGCTCATTGGTGTCAGGTTAGGGTAATAATTTTGGGCAGAGGCAATGGATATTGCATGTTACTTGTTCAACAGATCACCCTCATCGACATTAGATGAAAAGACTCCATAAGAGGTATGCACTGGTAAGAAACTTTCTCTCAGACATATCAAGGTATTTGGTTGTGAGGGATACGTTCATGTTCCAAAGGAAAACAAGAGTAAGCTAGATAAGAAGGTTGAAAAGTGTATCTTTATTGGGTATAAAGATGGTCTCAAAGGTTATAATCTTTGGAGCCAAAAAACTAAGAAGGTTGTGTATAGCCAAATGTGGTATTTAGAGAAATGAAGGATGTTGTTAAACAAGAAATCCTACCAAGTAAGGAATAAACAGAGAAAATAGAGTTTGATTTAAAGGATGATGAATCGGACTCTATAGAAGAACATGAATCAAAAGAAGAAGATTCTCATACTCCAATATTGAGGAGATCGGTTTGAGAAAGAAGGTTACCGGAAAGGTATATTCCATCTCATTTCTATTCAAATTTTTCTTTTTTCTATTATTGATGATGATCCTAGAACTATTAGGGAGGCAGTGGATTCAGAGGATGGAGAATTCTAGAAAAAGACCATGGATGAAGAAATGGCAGCCTTAGATAAGAATGAGGCTTGGGATCTAGTGGAGTTGTCGACTGGAAGAAATCCCATTGGAAGCAAATGAGTAGTTAAAAAGAAGTTGAATGTAGAAGGCAAAGTGGAGAAATACAAATCTTGGTTAGTTGCATAGGGTTATTCCCAGGTTGAGGGAATTGATTTTGGTGATATTTTTCCTCATGTTGCCAAGTTAACTTCTATAAGATTTATGTTATTTGTTGTTGTTGCATTTGATTTTGAAGTAGATTAGATGGATGTGAAGACATCATTCCTACATGGGGATATGGGAGATAAATCTATATGAAGCCGCCAAAAGTATTTGTTGTGAAGGGAAAGAAGGATATGGTATGTAAGATGAAAAATTCTTTGTAGGGTTTAAAACAATCACCAAGGATGTGGTATCAAAAATTTGATACTATGTGTATTTTAAATTAATTGGTGATCATTTTATTTATTTGGTCTTGTATGTGGATGACATGTTGTTGATAGGAAACAACAAGGAGATTATCTAGGATGTGAAAACTCAGTTGTCCTCTAAATTTGAGATGAAGGATTTCGATGCTGCAAATTTCATTTTGGGAATGGAAATTAAAAGAGATCAGAAAAAGAGGAAACTCTGGTTAAATCAAAGAAAATATGTCGATACAATATTGCAGAGGTTTAATATGCAGGAATCTAAACCGGTCAAGCTCAATATCCATGTTGGTGTAAAGTTATCTACAGATCAGTGTCCCAAGACACAGGAAAAGGAGGAGGACATGTATTGTGTTCCATATGCGAGTGCAGTTGGTAGTTTGATCTACGCAATGGTATGTACTAGACCGAACATTGCACATGCAGTGGGATTTTTGAGAAGTTATATGTCAAAACTAGGGAAGGAGCATTGGATAGCATTAAAAATGATTTTCATGTATTTGGGTAGAACTACTAGCTATAGATTTTGATAGCAAGGAAGATTGGGATTGGACAAAGTGTTGGACATACATGGATTTATGGATGCAGACTAGGCTGGAGATATGGATCGTAGGATATCTACAAGTAGTTATGTTTTTAACCTATTGTTATAGCCTTAAAATACCCTATCCATGCATACATGGCCTTGACCCTCTTACTTGCATATTTTGCCAAAGCACTACTGAGGAAATCTTTTTCAAAAGCCAATTTTTAGAGCATGTACATGCCCTGTACCATTACAAATCACGTACATGTTCTTGTTGCACCACTACAACCCATGTACATACACTTGTTGCACACTAACAACCCGCGTATACTTGCAAAAGTTGAAAAAAATAAAAAGTTGTAAAAAATTCAGTGAAATTCACGGGTTATTGGAGGTTTCCCAACCAATTCACCTACTCTATCCCGTCACCCAATCAAATAACCATCATTTTTTCATATAAAATGAGGTGTTGGGGTCTCATTTCACTTCCAAGCATAAGAAAAATGAAACTCTATCCAATTTCACTTCCCCTCCTTCCCAAGCATTTGCTACCTTTTGTGAGTTATTTCCTCATCATTCCCTCTTCAACCCCTTCTTCTTCCATTCAATCCATTCCATTTCCTTGAAGTGATCAGAAGATTGAGAGAAGTGGCCTATTGAAGGAGCACTTGGAGAATTATAAAGAGGATCCCGGACTAGGTTCGCGAAATGGTGGCCGACATGGATTGTAAGTTTCAGTCTTTGTTTGATGAATAAAAGAATCTCATTTTCCTGTCCCAAATGATGATGCTTTGTGTATCTTCTTTGATTTATACTTAAAATTTGATATCTAACCCTAACTCATGAATAAAATAGCGTTCTCGTAGTCCTTGTTTTCCTATTTTTGGATGCAGGTCAGCCTTGTGAGGAGGTTTGCAGTCATTGGAACTATAGAGTTTGAGGAGATCATCACCAGATGTGGGATAAAATGTATAGTTACCAATATTCTCTCTTATTGATTTCTTTTCATCTACTTTGGTATGTTCAGGGTAGAGTAGAAAATAGATTGACTTTTAGACGGTCATTCGCTCTATCTACATCTTAAACCCTGGTGTAGTTAAAGTGGGTATTTTCTTGCAATAACTCTCCTCCAAACAAGTGTTTTCCTCAACACTTGACTAACTGTGGGTGTTTCTACATGAAGAACTCATCTTCCCATGTTGCCTCTTCCATTGGTAGGTTCTTACATTTGACAAGGTACTTATTAATTTCTTAATTTCTTAACTACTTAATCCTTGTTTCAAGGATTGTTTTTGGTTCTAGTAATATTTTCCCTTCTTTATTAATCTTTGGAAAAATAGTTTGGATTGGGATCTTATCGTCAATTACCTTCTTTAATAAATAAACATGGAAGATTGGATGTATGTGTAAGTTTGTAGGCAACTCCAATTTTTAAGAAATACTTTCAATCCTTTGCAAGATCTTATAGGGGCCATAATATTTGGGTGCTAATTTGTTATCCTTATTTTATTACTTGAGGCACATCTGTTTATATTGGTGTAGCCCAAAAAATACTCAATCCCCCACTTCAAATTCCCTTTCACTATGATGTTGATCTACTTGTTGTTTCATCATATTTTGTACCATAACCGAGTTTTCATTCAATAGTTTGAGAACCTCCTATTGATGCCCTATGTGGTTCTCCACTTCCCGAACCTTTGTATTCCCTTTCAATGGAGATGTGATGGATGGAGGATGATATCCATAAAGTTCCAAAAATGGGGAGATTTTTGATGACGTATAGAAAGATGTGTTGTACCACCATTCTACCAAGGGAAACCAATTGACCCATTGTCTATGTTTATCATATGCAAAGCAACGAAGATATCCTTCTAGAAATTTATTCACAATCTCAATTTTCCCATCATATAAAGGATGGTAATACGAGCTATGATCCAATTGAGTACCCAAACAAGAAAATAATTCAATCCAAAAGTTTATAGTCAAAATTAGATCTTTGTCACTTACAATAATCTTGGGGACCCTATGTAGCTTTTGAACTATTTCCATGAATGTTGGGGATACTATACTTTCTTTAAAAGTATGATATAAAGAGAAACAATGGGAATACTTAGCCAACCGATCCACTACTACCATTATGACAATATTTCCTTCAAATTTAGGTAAACATATAATAAAATCCTTTGAAACTTATTCCTAGTGTTGAATTGGTATAGTTAATGGTTGTAGGAGACCTAGAGTCTTGATTGTCTCTCCCTTATTATTTTAGCAGAACACAAATTCAAAAACAAACCTTTGAACATTAGTTTTAAGACCTTCCCAAAAAAAATCCGTCTTGATCTTGTGGTAAGTTTTCAAGAACCCTGAATGTTCTCCTATAGGAGTAGTGTGCAATTCTAGAAGGACCTTATGTTTGAGTTCGGAATTCTTACATAAATACAGGTGATCATGATACTAAAAAAAATAATTATTCTATACAAATTTATCTAATGGACAGGGGTCCTCTTGTATATGTGGAATGATATTACATACCCTTTTATCTTGCTTCCATTCTATCATTTCTTCTTCCACCCAATCAAATTGTGGAATAGAAAAAAGACATAGTGAACCCTCTGTTTATTCTTATTTTTCCTTGAATGTAAGGTACCAGATGCAATATAATATGGAGAAACGTGAATATTCAACAGATATCAATGGAACAAAAAACATTGAGAAGAGAAATACCAGAAATAATACCTATATTCAAAGAAAGCAATGTTCACTTCCCTCTTCAAGGGGGAAACCTCCAGCAGAGAAAATATCTATTATAATAATTATCAAGAAAAGATTTATCATGCCTCTTACTCTTATTTATACTAATTATATATTCTAAAGAACATTCTAGAGTATTATCTTTCTAGAAGAGGAAGATTCTATTAGTCCTTCTTACATTGACTTGTTCTTACATTACATGGAAAATATATTATTCTATATATGTGAGGGGTTAGGGAGGTTAGGTCCCTAACATTCCCTCCCCCCTTAAAAAGGATCCTTGTCCTCGAAGTTTAATATGAGGAAATTGTCGCAAAATAGTATTGGGCTCCTAGGTGGGATCTTCCAGTGGAGTATCCTTCCATTGAACTAACACTTCTTGGATGGTGCACTGATGGAGACGACACTCTTGTTGGTCCAATATGGCTTGTGGATGCAACCAAATGGAAAATTATTCATCCAACATTGGTAGACTTTTATGAGCATGGAACTTGGTGTGAATCACTATCTTCAGGTAAGAGACATGAAAAACATGATGTAAATTGGAGTGACTAGGAAAAGCTAACTGATAGGCTACTGGCCCCAAATGCTTGAGAATAGTATAAGGACCATAAAATTTAGGGTAATGTTTATGACACTACTGAGATTTGAGTGAAGTATTCATGTATGTTTTAGAGAGAGAAACACCTGGTCTCCTTCAACAAATTGACATTTAGAACGACCATGATCTTCCTATTGGTTCATGTGGTTCTCATCCATGACTAAATTTTCTTTGATAGTACAGAGAATGGTCATGCAGGTTTTAATATTGTAGTCAACCTATTGAACCTTGGAGACACCTAACATGTATGGAAGAACCGATGGTGGCTTATGTTTGTAGAATGATTCAAACAGAGTCATGTGAGTAGTCATATGGTAAGAGGTGGTGTACCACCATTCAAATAACAGTAACCATTGAACCCACTAATGTTGTTGGTCAGACACAAAATACCTTAAATATGTTTCTAGACACTTGTTGACCACTTCCATTTGGCCATACATTTGAGGATGATAGGATATGTTAAGTTACAATTGGATTCCCTAGAGCTTGACTAATTCTTTCCATAAATTACTGGTAAAAGTTGGATCATGATCATAAGCAATAGAATGAGGCATTCCATGGAGTTTGAATATATCATCCATAAAATTTGAGCCACTATAGATGTTATGAACGGGTGTTGAAGAGCACAGAAATGAACATATTTGGAGAGACGATCCACTACCACTATGATGAATGACTTATTTATCGGTTTGGGTAAGACCATAATGAAATCCATAGAAATATATGTCCAAATTATAGGTGGAATTGGAAGTATTTGGAGTGTTCCAGGAGTTTTGACATTCTCTCCCTTATTGCATTGACATATATCACATTCGGCGACAAAGGTGCAAACGTCCTATTTCATACCATCCTAGAAGAAATAATGTTTGACCCATTCATAAGTTTAGTTAAAACCTGAATCCCCTAGAGTAGGAGATGCGTAAAACTCAGAGAGAACCTTGGGTTTAAGGGATGATATTTACTTAAATATAGGATACCCTTATAGAAAAACTCTTCATTGTTCCAAAAGTACCCTGGAGCAGCTTGAGGATCATGTTGTATTTTTTGGATGGGCCTGGATATTTTGGGGTCTTGCAACCATTCCTGGTGAACAGTCAAAAGCCATTTGGAGAAAATGAATGAGAGGGAAAATAGGGACCCTTCTTCTTCATATTTCTTGGAAAGAGCATTAGCCACCACATTTTCTTTGCCCTTCTTGTAAATGATATCATAATCATATCCAAACAGCTTGTTCACCCATTTTTGTTGCTTTGGGGAGGAAATTCGTTATTACAGGAAGTAGTTGAGGCTTTGATGGTGCATTTTGATTTGGAATCATTGTCCCAATAGATAAGGGTGTCATAGATCCATTGCATGAAAAATAACCATTATTTAATTTTCATAGATCGATTGGCCCAAATGTCTCTCTGAAAACTGTTTACTGGTGAAAGCCAAAGGTCATCCATATTTCATGAGGACTTCCCCAATTCCTCTTTTTTATGCATCACATTCCAAAACAAAGGTATTGGTGAAATCAGGAAGGACCAATACAAGAGTAGTGCACAAAGTTTATTTCAAGGCTTGGAAGGATTGTTCAGCTAGTGTAGTCCAACTGAAAGCATTCATTTTAAGGAGAATTGTTAGGGTAGATACAAATTTTCCCATAATTTTGAACAAAATTGTGATAATATCTCATTAAGCCCAAGAAACCACACAGAATTTTAAGATTTTTTACAGAGAGACCAATTTTGCATAGCTTCAATTTTCTTAGGATCCACCCTTACACCATCCTTGCCAACCATATGACGTAGGTACTCAAATTTAGAGAGGCCAAAAGAAAATTTAGATTATTTGAGGAAACTTTTGTGCTTAGAGAGGAGATTGAGAACTCGATCTACATGGGTGATATGGGCTGGCCACATTTTACTATAGATGAGAATAA
Organism: Picea engelmannii; assembly: GCA_009831015.1. NCBI lineage: Eukaryota > Viridiplantae > Streptophyta > Pinopsida > Pinales > Pinaceae > Picea > Picea engelmannii. The sequence continues at coordinate 147,262 of ML777507.1, forward strand.
CATTAAATAAAACTAACACAAAGTGATGAAGAAAGGACAAAAGACATGATTCATGAGACTTTGAAAAGTAGAGGGATAATTACAGAGACTTGTTGATGGCCAAAAATGACCATATTCAGCATTGGGGGAGATAACTCGGTCAGGGTCCCAATTAGGCCCTTATCCATTTGGGATGGTGATTTTGACTGGTTTCAACAGGTCCAGTTACCCTTATCCAAAGACTAGCCTATGATGTATCTTGTTACTTGATTTTATCAATGGGCATAAGGAAATGGGTCACTCTCTTGTAGAATTCTTACAACAAATCAAGCATTAAGCCGACTTAAGGGCTCAACCATGCCACACTAGATTTTTCTCCTACGGAAGGAGACTTTATGGACTTAAATGAAAATGCAGCTTTAATATATGATGCAAGTGACAAAGGAAAATGTAATATATCCTATATTGATTAGGACAAGATACAAATCTCATCCAAACCAAGAGAAGAGTAATAAAAAGGAGAAAGGATTGGTATTGATTTTAAGATCAGGATTGATTTGCAAATCATAGAATTAGTTCATAAGCTTTGCAAATTATTCATGCAAATATGCAATGGAAATATCTCAAAAAATAGTTATTAAGATAACCATAACATATACTCAAACTCAATTATGAATTCAATTTAATATCTACTATCATATTAAATAAATAGTTCTTCTAATATAACAGTAATTAAAACAAAAAAAAACATTATAATTAAATGATAAATAATTACCATTAACTGCAATCAATTTTCTTTGAATCGATCATTAAATTATAATTTAAAATATGTTATTCTCTGTAAATATATCTTTATGAAAATAAATATTTCATAAAGATTATAGAAATGGGTTTTCCAGATTATAGAAATGGGGTTTCTATGGTTCCTAGAGATTCACAACTAGTTGCTCGTAGTTCACCCCACGCAATTCCCTCTTTGTTCTGGCATGAATTGCAGTGATCTTCCAAACTGATCCATGGAATCCCGTCATTTTTTCATGCCATATGCTAAATGATAAGAATAAGATGTTCTCAAAATAATCAAGGAATTCTTGATTTCTTTTCTAACGTCATGATATTAGTCACATCATCTAATAAATAAATCCTGAAAACAAAACATGTTATGAAACCAAACTTGCTAATTATTGAAAGATGTAATGGAATACTTCCTAATAATGCTTTAAAATATAAATGCGAAGAATTTAAATTGAAAATCACTTTCAATACTTAGCACAATATAGCATTAATTTCCAACAACAAAACCATAATTGAAAAATATACAAAATTAAAATTACTTCAAATCAAAGAAAATTAAACAAAATAAGAGAACAGTTTCATATCAAAATCAAAAGGGACCCAAATTTTCAATCATTCAAAAAAAAATTGGGGGTTGTTGTTTGCTACAAAAATATCAAAGGGCATGACCAAGAACTTATGGTTTCCCTCATGAGTGTGAAATGTCATCTTGGGGATGTCTTCCTCTTTCATATGTATCTGGTCGTAGCCAGAACAGAGATCAAGATTGGTAAAGTATTGATCCCCAATGAGTTCATCCAGAACATGATCTATGACTGGAATGGAGAATTTATCCTCAGTGGTAAGTTTGTTGAGGGCATGAAAATCAAGACACATGTGTCAAGTGCCTTCCTTCTTGAGGACCATGACCATAGGGGAAGAATAGGGGTCGATAATATGAAGGATAACACCCGCTTCTAACAATTCATGGAAAATTTTCTCAATTTCATTTTTTTGAGAAAAGGGATGATGATAAGGGCAGCCATTGGGAGGAAGAATTCCCATTATTAAAGGAATGGAATGATCATGGTCACCACAGGAGGGGGGAAGACCATGGATGGTTTTGAAAATAGTGTGATGGTGTGAAATGATATCTTGAATGTTAGGTTGTACCTGAGGTGTTTCAACTACTTGAATGGAATGGATTTGGTTAATGATGCTAGAATGACCCTTTTTGAGTAACTTTTTCATGTGGTGGGAATTGATGATCTCCGAAGAACCTATTGTAATTCCCTAGAATTTATATTATTGGCCTTCCTATTGGAATTGCATGGTTAACTCCTTAAAATCCATGAGTATGGGTTCAAGGGTGTGTAACCACTGGACAATAAGCATAATGTCACATTCACCCATGTCAATATAAAACATGTGATATTTCATGTTATACTGACCAATTTGTAGGTGCACATTTTCACAACGCCCTCCACATTTCATGGAACTGCCATTGGAAATAATGAATTGAAAATTGTTGATAGCATGAATATAGAAAATGAGTTCTTATTCAAGGTGGCGATGAATGAAATTATGAGTGTCACCACTGTCAACGAGGATGATGACTTTCCAGTGCTTATGTAACCAATCAATTTGAGGGTTTGGGGAGCAGAAAATCTAGTGAGAGAATGCAATAAAATCAATGGTTCAACTTTGGGAGGATAAGAGGGAAGCATAATGTCATCAATTGGGGGTAGCAATGCTTTAGGTAAAACCTTAACATCTTCATTAGAAACATCCTCAAAAATGGCCATAAAAGTTTTTGTTCTTTACACTTGTGCCCTGGAAAGTATTTATCATCACAATTATAACAAAGACCCTTGATTTTGTGTTCAACCATTTCCTCCCGTGTTAATTTAATGACCTTGAGAGGAGTGGAATGAGGGTCGGGGGTGTTGGGTTAAGGGTGGGGAACAAAAGTGGGTTTTTTTCTCTGGGCCAAGATGACTTGGGGGGAAATTTCATCCTTTAGGATACTGATAAAGAATTCCTTGAAGAAATCATCTGCCATGCCTTCAGTGTTGAAAGGAAAGTTCTCAAAGGAAGAAATGAAATATTTCATTGTTCCATATCATTTTAACTTGGTCAAATGTCCTAAATGGTGGGTGTTTATGTCAAAGCATTCATAAAACTATGCAAACAATTGTGACCAAGAAACATACCCTTGGTGTGAATTTCGATGCCATTGCCACCATTTCCATTGTTCTGGATCGAAATGGAGAATTCCATAACAAAGCTTGGTTAACTTATTAATGATACCATGTAGGGACAAATAGTGTTACATCTGAGTAACCCAATCTTGTGGATCTGAGCCATCAAATTTGTTTACATTGACTCTAGGAATATGGGAGTCATGAGGTAGGGAATTGGAATGAGAAAGTAGAGGTTGGTTGGAGTCAAAACCTTTAGTATAGAGAGGTGGGTCAGAGGAGGAAGGACCCTATAATTTGTTCATGACTTGGTGTAGAGCGGACTGGACTTCAACAATTTGGCTAACATGTTGTTCTTGGATATGGTCCATTTTTGCATGAATGGTCAAAATGTCCCTATTGACTTGGGCCTTAAGGGTAGTAAGGTCAGTACTCAATTTATGATTGGTTTATTCTTGGAAGGTGGGAGCCATGAAGGGATGAGGGGTAGGTCCATGAACAAAAAAAAAGAAAATTAATATATACCACAATGATCAGGGCAACAAGAGGATACCAATGGGATAAGTGGGAAATAAGGGTGTTGAGAAGGGTATGGGTCCATGGGGTGAAAAAAAAAGGTTAAAAATTATAAGTATCGCAACAATTAGGGAGAAAAGGGGAATCCAATGAGATAGGTTTCAAATAAGGGTGCAAAGTTATACTCTGGCCTGGATAATATTGTAGTGTCGAAATGCCCAAATTCTTAACAGAAAAAAATGTGTAGTAATTTCGCAACCAAAATTCAGGAGGCAAGGTTGCACGACAATAAATCTTATCTGTTCCTTTTTTGTTATGTTTCCCTCCCAAGGTTTAGGGTTTTTAGGGTTCCTATAAACAAGGGTTTTCTCTATGCTATAACTCTTTGATATACCTACGAGGTCGAACAATAGTACTTGGCCCAATATCTCAGGGCACCAACTAAGGAGGCTATATTGTATCCTTATCCATACTACATAATTACCCAGGTGCTAGAGAGTGTCTTCTCGAGTTTTGTTCTCAGTGGAACTATAGTATTCAAGTGTCCAATCAATTTATCTAGGGTTGGTTTTAGGATACCTAGGGCGATCTTGATATACTAAAGGTATGTGAAGAGAAAGTTCATATACATGTGTTATCTAATGCGCTACCACTTGAAGGGGTACTAACAAGGGTTACAAGGGTGTCCAACAATGTGATCTTAAAAACCTCTTATATTTCCTACATGAATGGTTCCTCGACCGTGGATTTATGCATTGAACGACATATCACTATAGTTTAAAGAAATTGGAACACATCTCTACCCTGAAAAAATTAACCCACAATTCCTTCCAAGGAAAGTGCTCTTATACCACTTGTAAGGTACCAAATGTAATATAATATGCATAAACAAGAATATTCACCAAATATCAATGGAACAACAAAATATTAAGAAGATAAATACTAGGAATAAAACCTTTATTCAAATAAAGAAATGGTCGGATCTAGGTGGATATCAATGTCCACCAACCTATTCCAACTGGCTCAAAACAATCTTCTAGAAATCTACTATTTTTAGTAGGTTTTCAATTCCCAAACTTCCCGAGCCATTTTGAAATCCTAAATGAATATTTTTTGGGATAGAGCACCTGATTTATTTCCAAAGGATTTTATTGAGCCCTGGAAATGAATCTCCTCGACGATACCTTTCCAATGAGCTATCGTGCACCCACAACGGAGATCTTATGCCAAAGTTATGCCCCCGGGAAGTTGATACACCAAACTACCCAAAACGGGGTCCACAAAACTGTTGGATTTTTATCTTCTAAGGTTAGGGTTTTGGATTTTATTTATGTTACAAAGGAATTTATATCCTCATTGCAATCATCTTCTTGTGAAAGTGAGTAGTCGTCACATATATTCTCAGAGATAAGATGCCACCATTCTAGCGAGTCTTTCACTCTCTATTTCTACAGTTTTGTACATTTCGCTCATTAATAAAAATTGTGTATTACTATATATCTGTGTCTTTGGTTATATATCTGATATATCTATATTATATTATTGTATCTCTTGCAAGATATATGGATATTTTGGTGTTACATCTCCGCTCTCATTTCGTGTCAAAAATAATCTAAATCAATGATATTAGAGCAGGATGCTCTTGATCGTTTTTCAGTGCATGTCCCCAACAAGGTTTGAGTATATAAATTTGGGTCTCAAGCTTGTCTCTCTTGAGGAAATAGCTCTCGCACACCCAATAAACCATCCATGGTGGAAGAAAAGAAAAACAATAGAGAAAACAATTCTATTAATTTGTTGCTTGAGCAAGCTCTCACATGAAAAGGGGACAAAATGATGGATAAATTTTCCCACATCCTTCAATGCTTGTCAATAAAAATCAATGTGTCTTCATCAAGTCATCACTTTGGAGGCACCTTACCTTTCAAGATAAAAAATAATTTTGATATTCCCATATTTGAAGGTCAGATAGATGCAGATTCCCTAGAAAAATGGTTAAATCTACTAGAAGGTTATTTCCTTGTTCACAATTTTTCAGATAGGGAAAATATCACCTTCACACTCCTTAAGGATCTCCCTCATGTCAAACATTGGTGGGAAACTTACTGGGAGCAAAGTTCCATAGAGGATTCTGGAATATATGGGGTCGATCCCACTTGGGATTTTTTTGTGGATGTGGTCAAGGAACAATATTACCTTGTTAGTAATTATGACGACCAATACATGAGATGGACCACGATGTGTCAAGAGAGGTGCCAAGAAGTGTTGGAGTTCACCAATACCTTCCATACCTTATGCACCAAGATGGGTATCAAATATTCCGAGCACAATTTGGTTCTGAAATATCGTGGGGATCTACATAGGTACATCCAAACTAAAATGGAGTTTCTGGATATCTCATTGTTGGGATCTTCCTATCAATATGTTGTCAAAATTGAGCTAAAATTTAGGCACCAAAAAAAATGGGAGTTTGGATATGCAAATCCACAATAACCAAATCATGATAAAGACAACCCTAACAAACAACCTCCTAAAAACTAGTCCAAGCCACAGGAAAATAAGGGTCAAGGGAAGACGAAGAAGGACACTAGAAAATGGTGTCATTTACACAAAATCCCCTAGAACAAGACTGATGAATGTCGTTCAAAATAATCATTGGTGGTCGATATTAAAGACAAGGATTCTAACCATGATTCATAATTTGATTCAAAAAATACTAGTAGAAGACATATCATCGATCCAGACCCCACTGCTATTGTAGCAACTACAACAATTCAACCAGAAGAACCAATAGATCTTGAAGAGGGGGAGTTCCTTTTTCATTCATAGATGTGGGTGAAGGGGACCCCACTGCATTTTATTGTTGATAGTGGAATTCAGAAGGACCTCATCTTAGTAGAGGTAGTCAAATAGTTGGGATTGTTCATAACACCACACTCGCAGCTATACAACATCAGGTGGCTTTGCCAAGAATGAGATCTTTGTGTCAACCAACAATGTCGATTGTCATACAACATCCATCCCTTCAAGGATGAGGCATTATGTGATGTTTCCCCATAGGATGTCTGTGATTTTCTTTTAGGCCAACCATATATGTGGAAGCGCCATGCTATTTATGAGTCTCGACCTCATAGTGTCATATTTACTCTGAGGGGTCATCTCTACAGGATATCAGAGGTAGTGACGACTATTTTCCCACCTTAAAAGTGTCGCAAGGTAGTATCTCATACTACAAAATTCATCTTCTTCACAATATGTTTAAAAGGTGAACAAAAGGACACTACAACCATTGCAACCTCAATCCAAGCACCTTCTATCCAAGAGAAGCAGGTCGACAAGATAGCAGCGAAGCATAAATATTCCTTCCACACAAATTCATATCAGGTAGCTCGACTAGTTAAAAATGTCCAACCCTTCCAACCATAGGTTCATGATAGCCTTGAACAAGATAAGCAGTGCAACTTCTCAAACAAGGCAAGCAACTCATCAAGATGCAAATTCAACAAATGATTTTCCCTCTCCCCTAGGAACTCAATGCAATGGAGACCATTTCTTCATAAGGAGGGAATATTGATCCAGGTGGATATTGGTGGCCACCCACCTATTCCAACTATCTCAAAACAGTCTTCTTGCAATTTACTATTTTTAGCAGGTTTTCAGTTCCTAAACTTTCCAGGGCATTTTGAATGCCTAAATAAAGTTTTTTCTTGATATATCACCTCAATTATATCTAAAGGATTTTATTGATCCCCAAAAATGAATCTCCTTTATGATACCTTTCCAACGAGCTATTGTGCGCCCAAAATGGAGATCGTATGCCAAAGTTACACCCCTAGGAAGTTGATACACCAAACTACCCAAAATGGGGTCCACAAAACTGTTGGATTTTCATCTTTCGGGGTTAGAGTTTTGGATTTTATTTATGTTAAAAAAAATTTAGAACCTCATTGTAATTGTCCTCTTGTGAATGTCAGTAGTCATCACATCTCTTCTCAGAGATAAGCTATCACCATTCTAACGAGTCTTTCACTCAGTATTTCTATAGTTTTGTACATTTCGCTCATTATTAGAAATTTTGTATTACTGTATATATGTGTCTATGGTTATATATCTGATACATCTATGTTATATTATTGTCTCTCTTGCAATATCTCTGTATATTTATGTGTTATATCTCTGCTCTCATTTCATGCCGAATATAATCTGGATTATGCTCACTTGACTCTTCGAGGGGGAAACCTCCAGCAAAGTAGAGCTATATTACAATAATTCTTAAGAAACACTTTATCATGCCTCCTACTCTTATTTATACTAATTATGTATTATAAATAAGGTCTAAGCGAAAGATATTTCCAGAAGTGGAAGCTTCTATTAAGTCTTATTACATTGACTTGTTCATATTTATTAAATCGACCTTATTAACTAATCTCGGCCTTTATTACATGTAAAATATATTATTCTATCTAAGTGAGGGTTTAGGGATGTTGGGTCCCTAACATTGAAAGTGCATTTGCCACAATATTATGTTTTACTTTATTGTATATAATTTTGAAGTCATAACCTAACATCTTTGTAACCCATTTTTTTTGTTCTTATGAAGATTATTGTTGCTCCAAGAAGTAATTCCAACTATCACAATTTGTTTTTACTTTGAAGTGTCTTCCTATTAGGTATTGGCACCATTTATTAATTGCATGTAGTATGGCCAACATTATTTTTTTATAAATTTGTTTAAGCAAGTTATTTCCTTTAAGCTGAATGCTTTCAAAAGAAAGTGTCATTCTTTCTTGCATTAAAATTGCACCAATTCCATGGCCCGAGGCATCACAATCCACAATAAATGTTTTTGTTAAGCCAAGTGTGGCTAGGATAGGAGTTGTATATAGAGCCTCCTTATGGTTTTCAAAAGATTTGGTTTCTTCTTGAGTCCAAGAAAATGATTCCTTATTTAATAATGTTGTTAGCAGTGTGGCTATTTGACTATAGTTCTTGGAAAAATTGTGGTAATAGCCTACCAATCCTAAGAATATTCTAAGTTTTTTCAAGGTTTTGGAAATTGTTAATTCAATCATAGAATTAATTTTGGTAGGGTCCACTTTTATACCTTCATGAAATACAATATGACCTAGATATTCCACTTCTTGAACCCCAAAAGAACACTTGGAAGGATTTTCATAACATTGTTTCTCTTCCAAAAGTTGTACTACTATGTCAACATGTTGTACATTCTCTTCCCATGATTTTTTGTATATTAGTATGTCATCAAAACACACTAATAGAAATATTCTAAGGAATGTTTGAAAATAGAATTCATAAAGCTTTGGAATGATGAAGGTGTTAGAATTGTCAATGTGCAAAACACAATTCACATATGATAATTAACAATCTTACAGATAAGAAACACAGGGATTTCATGTGGTTCACCCAAACATTGGACTAGATCCACCAAGCATAGGCATTGGTTGTCTTATTATTCAGATCATGGAGATTACAACAAACTTGCAATTTCTCTCATTCCTCTCACTCTGTCTCTCTGCTTCTACGGGCTTACATGAATTTATATACATTTACACCAGAAACTGATTATTAAATGCAATCCCTATCCATATTCTAACTTGGTCTATTTGGTTGCAACCAACGCAGAATAATAGGATCCAAATCCATCCTTGGAGGAATTTGTTGTAACCAAATCCCAACAATCTCCACCTTGACAACAATTAACATGATACCTTTCTCCTTCCTTTTGTTCATCACCTTTTCTGCAATCCAAGAGAAGCCAAGCACCACTGCAACTTCTCTAATAAAACTGGTTTCATGATCTTTCCTATGTGACTTGTATGATTTTGGATTTCCTGAGGGGTCACTCCACTTCCAACATGTCTTCCACAACTGTGTTATGAGACATATTTAGTGATAGATCTCCTCCTATCCAAAACACCTGTAAAATATACATTACAATTATCACAGACCATCTCAATGTAACCATTATAGGTGACATTTGTGCTTCTCAAATGTTGAAGCACCCATTTCACTGCAACACCTGAATCTATCACGTATCTGACAACATCATTAGCATGTGAAACATATGGTCCTAACCATTTCATGACATACAATAGACCTCCTACTGAAATTACATGAGACATAACCTTTTCTTCTTTATAGACATGACCTATGCTTGAAGAAAAATTATAATGGAAAGCAAGAGGGATGAAAACTGGTTTTACAATGTTCATATTGAACTCCAACCACAACTTACCATTACCATCTTTGTATAGTTCCATGCCCATAATTTGTTTTTCTTCTCCTTGATCCCTCATATGAATTGTCTTGTCCACCTGTGTCATTTTCTTACTAATCTTATCCATGCTTCGACTTTAATCGAGCATATCATCCGCAGATAGCATCAAGACTGTGAATGTGCTATAAAATGTATATTCATTCCTACCCTTTGAAAAATTCTTACTCACTATGAAGGATTCAAACCTCTTGTATATTTTCTTGGGTACCAATAGGCCATACAATGAATTATCTAACATGCAAACAAATTTACCATTGCAATCTTGAATCAATCCTTTTGGTTGTTCCATACATACTATATCTCTACCAATGATGACCTTGTGAGAAGTAGGATCCCACACACAACATCCCTTATACCACCATCATAACTTGCAGAGATATAAAACAAGCAGGAATTCATAAGCATAGATTTTAAGTTTGGAAATGATTTACCCCTTACCTGTAACCCTTTAATTCTCTTATGACCTTGATGCTTCTGCCATAAACAATAAGATACATCTGTCACTCCAGATGCTACTTCAGTACTCCCTTCCATCTTATAAAGGTTATCAACCTTTGTTTCCTTCATCACTACTAAACTACCTTTCGATAATGTGAGTGATCCAACTTGATCTGTATACTTATATCCACAAGAATCCAACACTCCTAATGAAATGAAATTTTATTTAAGCTTAGGTACATATCTAACATCCATTAATTCCTTAACAATACCATATAACATCTTGATTCTAATACTTCTAACCCTAATAGTTTTACAGGGAATACCATTTCCCATAAACACTACACCCTCATCAACAGATTTGTAAGAAATGAACCAATTTCTATGTGAGCACATGTGGTGGGAGGCACTTGAATCTAACTTCCATTCTTCTTGATATTGTAAATTACTAGAAATGGATAAAACTTGATCAGTCATACCTAAATTTGTTACAGCCAAATTTGCTTCCTTCGTAGATTTTTCCCCAGATTCCTTTCTTTTCCAACATTCTTTCTTGAGATGTCTTGTTTTGCCACAGTACCAACATTTTTCTTTACCCTTTCTGTGTCTTGACTTAGATCGAGAAAAACCTCTGTCATTTTTCTCTTTAGTTCGACTTCTGACCAACATCGCCTCTGAAGTTGAGGTTTCTTGACTAGATTTTCTCCTCATCTCCTCAGCCAAAAACGCTCCCACAACAGAGTCATAATCTAAAACATCTGTTGAGTTAAAGCTAATAGAGGTGACTAGAATATCCCAAGACTTAGGAAATGAACACAATAGTGTAATAGCCTTATCCTCATCTTTTAATTTAACTTCCATACTAGTCAATTGAACTATAAGGGTATTGAAGGTATTTAAATGGTCATCAAATTTTGTACCTTATTTCATACACAAATTGTACAATTGTCTCTTCAAGTAGATTTTTCTCATCAAGGATTTCGTCACGTATAGAATTTCCAACTTGCTCCATAAGCCTGATTTTGTATCCTCTCCTACGATATTAAACATAACATCATTCGCCAAACATAAACGAATGGTACTAAGAGCTTTCACATCCATATATTCCCATTCCTCATTTGTCATGGTTGTTGGTTTTAGAATATGAAGGATTGTGCTTGTTTTACCATTGACAATACCCTTGTCACCCAACCATAGGCCGAAGATACCCTCCGAGCACCTTAACCTTGACAGAGAATCACTCTGGAAGCAAACCCTAGGCTAGATAGCCAAACAAAGGGTAGTGTACCTTTCCCCAAGGATATCCCATCAACAAGAGCTGATTAGATATTCCAAACCCTAGCCAAGAGATAGTCCAAGTGTAACTGCTAGCTGCAGAAGCTGCAACAATAACTCTCCTCCAAAACTACGTAGAAACTAGGCAACTGCAGTGCACACAAGTCATGCTCTACAATTCTGAGACTGCCTACTAGAATGAGAACTGGCCTCCTATATTTATACTAATTCTGGCTAAATTCCTGGGCTGAGTTCACATTCTGGGTATCTATTTTTTCAGTATATATTATTATTTCTGGCCGACTTCTTCTCTTGGAGGCTAATAACCTAATATAAATTGTCTTCTTGAGATGACAAGTCTTCTAGGGTTATTAGCCAACTCATTAGGGTTTCTTCTTGCTTCTTGTAGTATTCTATCCTTGTCAGGTTTACATGTGGAGGTAAATACCTCCCGCAGCTACCAGAATATCAACACTCCCTCCTAGCTAGGGAGGTATTACAAGTAATGGTCTTGAGCACAAAAACATACCATTCACCCGGTAGCATCAACATAGTTGTATAGACTAGATCATGACTAGATCATGAGCACCATCATCATTATCAGTTGCATCATCTCTCGAAACCATACTCTATCTGAGTAATCAGACATGATGCTCACTCCATAGAGTGATACAAGATCCATTCTTCTACTCTAGAAGAGTAAATGTTCTGAACCATTTTCTGTTTGGAAAATCTTTGTTCATCATTCATCTGGCTGATAATTATTTCCAATAAATTGTTGATAGTCTTCAAGGCAATCAGAAAAAAATAGAACACAACTGTGTCTATCCATAGTAGTACATAACTACAATCCAATGTTACACTACCACACCAAGTAACACACAAGTACTTGATCAAATAGTGGAACACATCCACCACAGTAGTATACATCTACTTTCTAGAAACATACAGTCTTCATAACAAACATCTGATAACAATCTGCACATAAACAATGTTATGATATAAACTGAATCATTTGGGCCAATATTTCACTCACATCTATGAGATATGAAAGAATGTATGCCCTCAAAGTAGAACAATTAGATATCTGGACCATTCTTCTCAAGTAGGGAAGAATAACTGTCTTGTCTTCTAAACCTGGATCATTCCCCACTCTGGGCCATTCTTCCTACACTAATCAAAGTGCACCCTGGAGAGAATGTATAAACCCTAAGGAATGTCTGTCCCTGATTGTTGAGCCTGGACCATTCCCCAACCTGGGCCATTCCTCCTACACTAATCAAAGTGCACCCTGGAGAGAATGTATAAACCCTAAGGAATGTTTGTCCCTGATTGTTGAGCTTGGACCATTCCCCACCCTAGACCATTCCTCCTACACTAATCAAAGTGCACCCTAGAGAGAATGTATAAACCCTAAGAAATGACTGTTCGGACCATTTCCTTTATTAACCACTAGAGGAAAAGATCGTCCTATATCAACCTCCAAAACAGACCATTCCACATGTTAATCACAATGAGAAATCGTTGTCCAGCGAGGCGGGCCAGTCTTCTTGAGTAACCCTCAAGAAGAGAGACTTCCCTAGACCACTCCCCATGTCAACCACAATGGGAAGTCGTTGTCTATGATACATCAACAATCTGGACCATCTCCCATGTCAACCACAATGGAAAATTGTTGTCCGTAAAAAATCTCAATCCACTTTCCGAACAGGAAAGCATCTGTCCAAGATGGACTATTTTTCAATCTTGAAAATGAATGTCCTCAATAATATTTTCAGTGCTCCCTCCCAACCTGGGAGTCATCTCTTCCTTTTTCAATAAGAAAGTTGTCTCCACGAGCTCCAGATTAAGTATGCAAAATCTTTCATCTCAGATAGAAGCTTTAGCAAAATGTCTGCTTATCTTCTCATCTATGGAGATATGTATTGGAGAACCTCTTTCTCCTTTCTGGACTTCATCATGGATAATGTAATGCTTTATTTTAAATGTACTTTAGTCTGGAACATTGATTTTCTGTGAAGGCTTCATGTAGCTCTGAACAATAGAGTATATCATTGTTGGAAAACTGGAACATATCCATGTGGCACTTCTTCTGTCATCATGAGATCTGATCTACTGAGTAATCATCTTGATGTTATAGGAAATATTCACCACACTTCTGTTGTGCACTGGAGGTTCTCCACCAAGTTATCTTCTTTTATCTGCATACAAGGGTCTCTTTCTGGTATGCCTCAAATTCTTGATATTTATCTTCATACTCTCTTTATTCAATTTCTCTAGAGAACATTCTTTGCATTCATCTGATGTAGAACTCCAACTCATAGATGTTGTGGATGATATAATGACTCATGTAGAGATAATTCTGGTTTACTGGAACAAGTAATCATCATAATATTCTCCCTCCATCTGGGAGAACCTCTTGTTTTGGATCTCGCAATGCTTTCATTCATAAGTCTTCCATACACCGTTCTTCATCATGACTTTCAGTTCCTCTACTTGATTTCTTTTATTGAGTTTATATTAGGCTGACAATATTGTGATTCTTGATACAATGACTGGTTGTTCTGGCTTCTCTTTCATTCTTGGAATCTTCATGTGTTTGTTTAGTTCTCGGGTCCATGGAGTTTCTTATAGATTCCATGCCCTAAAGATTCCATCATATGATCATGGATGTGGATGGACAACCAGGGATACTTTAAGTCTTCTCTTTGAAGAATACGTATTGTCTTTCATGGTTGCTATCATGGATATATACTTCATCATCTTCAATGGATCATAGGATTAGCTCCCTCCTAATCCTTGCTTCATGTATGAGTGCATATAATTAGCTCCCTTCGTCTAACATAGTCCACGCTTCCATCTGCATCCTTATTGTCTTATGCAATATATAATTGGCTCTCTTGTCTAATAGAGTCCACGCTTCTATCTTGTTGTCTTCTACAAAACGTCATAAGTATTTTTCCAATTTCCTCTCGATTGTTGACTTCTTTTTGTCTTTGATTTTTCTAAGTCTCTTCATGATTGATTCGAATTATCTTGCAATAGCTTCCACATGATTTGTGTTTCATCCTTTCATGTGTATTATCTAATGATATCCATTATTATCTTGTTTTTATTCCATAGTTATAGTTCTTCTTGGAACACATTATCTTCCAAGAGATAGATATACAAGATATGTACAAAGATGATGCAAACAAGATATGTACAAGAAATAGGAAGAGTTTTGTTACCTTCAGAAGAAGAAGTCTCTTCCATCCTTCTTAGTCTTCTTTGTAGGTTCCTTTTCTTCGGAAATTGATGCTTTGTGTTTCTACTTCCTTTTCTTTAGCTCAGGACAATGATTCTTGTAGTGACCATACTTTCAATAGTTGAAGCATTGTACTTCTGAAATGTCTTTCTCTTGATTTGGCTTCCTCCTTGAACGAAACTTCCTTTTGTTCCTGAAGTTCTTGAATCTTGTTGTGAAGGCTTGATCATCGTACTTCTTTTTGGGTTTCTCTTTTGCATTGATCCTTGATTCTTCTTGAGCACAACAAGTCCAAAGTTATTCAAATGTTAGATACTCCTTTCTTATGTTCATGCTTGCGGCAAATGCATCCCACGTCTTAGGAATACCATTGAGTACTATGTTTACCAACTCCTTCTCTGAGATGATCTCTTCAATAGCTTGTAGTTGATCTCTTAACTGAGAAATTCTCACAAAGTATGATGTTATGATGACATCATCATTCATCTTCATGTCACAGATCTCATTCTTCAGAATCATTACTTATCCAATGTTTCTAACAGAGAAGATGTTTCTTAGGGCATCGTACATATTATTCGATGAGTCAAGAAGGGAGATGTAGGGTATCAAGTGGTATTTTATGGATTCCACTATGATACTCATAGCATTAATGTCATCATCTTTGAACTTCTCGATATCTGCAACATTCTGCGGTTCCTTCTCTTTCCCTTCTTCAAACTCTAGTTTCACGATCTTTCCTTTCACCATATCCAGCACTTTATTCTTGGCAAGGATGAGGTCAATCCTTGTCTTCCACGCTCTGAAGTTAGAAGTTCCATCTAACTTGTTCTCTGACTTCATAGAATAAGTCATGGATTCTTTGACTTGGTCAAACCCTAGATTTGACCACAAACTCAAACTTCATGTCTTGGCTTACTGAGAGTATCAGGAGATGCGCTAGGCTAGAGAAAATTGATCTATCTGGAGATTGGGTCAATCCATTCACTTAAGGTTCCTCAACAAGAGGATTAAGGTTTCTGCAACTGCTCCTGCTAGTAACCCTAGTGGTAGTGTCTTGGAAGCTTCTTCGGTTAGTAACCCTAGCGGCAGTTCCTCAGCGAGCTCAATATCCTAGCGGCTATGTTTCCTTCCAACATTTAGACTGAATGAAGGAGGTGTTGGCCCATAACCTTTTATAATATGAAGGATTGTGCTCATTTTACCATTGACAACACCCTTGTCACCCAACCATATGCCAAAGCCACCCTCCAAGCACCTTAACCTTGACAAAGAATCACTCTGGAAGAAAACACTAGGTTAGATAGCCAAACAAAGGGTAGCGCACCTTTCCCCAAGGATAACACATCAACAAGAGCTTATCAGATAGTCCAAACCCTAGCCAAGAGATAGTACAAACGTAATTGCTAGCTGGAACAGCTGCAACGACAGCTCTCCTCCAAAACTGCGTAGAAACTAGGCAACTGCAGTGCACACAAGTGCTGCTTTGCAATTCTGAGACTACCTGCCAAAATGAGAACTGGCCTCCTGTATTTATATTAATTATGGATAACTACCTAGGCCGACTTCTCATTCTGGGTATCTATCTATTCAGTATATATTAGTATTTCTGGACGACTTCTCTTGGAGGCTAATAACCTAATATAAATTATCTTGTTGATCCGACAAGTCTTCTAGGGTTATTAGCCAACTCATTAGGGTTTCTTCTTGCTTCTCGAAGTATTCTATCATTATCAGGCTTACACGTGGAGGTAAATACCTCCCGCAGCTACCATAATATCAACAGTTGGTTTCTTTGACTTGCTTTCCAATGCTTTTTGCAACCCGTGTTGCACCAACAAATCCCGCATCTTGATTTTCCAGAGCTCAAAGATTCTTTTACCGCTGAAATTTTCAACTTCAAACTTCGAACTCTGCATCTTATCCATTAGCACAAAAAACTCCCAATACCCACTGCTTATAAAAAATCCTTTTAAATGTGGAGGAGTAATAGTATTAACCCAAAATATTTAATTAAAATATTTAAGATAATTCACAAATATATCTTTAAACCTTTTACTAAACAAAACAGAGTTCACAAATAATATTTTAATTAACATTCTCCACCCACTTTATTCATAACATCCTCCGTATGCATAATCATAAAAGTCAACCACTTAATAAATTTATACCTTTCCACTTTCATAAAAACCATACCTTAAATTTTTAACAAAATAAACCATACGGATATTTTGAAAGGAGATTAGTGCTCCTTCAGAATGGGTGGAGGAGCGCTACTTTGAATATCAACACCCCCTTAGGGTTCATGGGGGAGTGCTAGTGCTCCTTGAATGTGTATGCGGGAGCATCGATGCTCTGTGGTGTATGATATAGGTGAGCGTGATACACGAAATTTTTAATTTTACAAGTGTGGCTGCGTTGGTGCACCTCTAACACTACCTGGGGAGAACCGACGAATTTCTACTCAATTTCCATCTACAACACCTCCTCAATTCACCTTCTTGCACCACAGATCTCACCTCACAGATCTCCAACACAGTAGCTCTGATACCACTTGTTAGAATTGTCAATGCGGAAAACACAATTCACATATGATAATTAACAATCATACAAAAAAGAAACACATGGATTTTATGTGGTCCACCAAGCATAGGCATCGGTTGTCTTATTATTCGGATCATGGATATTACAATAGACATGAAATTTCTCTCATTCTTCTCACTTTGTCTCTCTACCTCTACGAGCTTACATGAATTTATATACATTTACACCAGAAACTAATTATTAAATGCAATCCCTATCCATATTCTAACTTGGCCTATTTGGTTGCAACCAACGCAAAATAATAGGATCCAAATCCATCCTTGGAGGAATTCATTGTCACCAAATCCCAATAGAAGGTGCATTAGTAAGTCCAAATGGAATAACCAAAATATCATAATGACCTTCATGTGTTTTAAAGCCTGTTTTCAGAATGCCTTCCTACCTCATTGTGATTTGACGATATCCTGAGCGAAGATCCAACTTAGTAAAGGATTTTTCTCCATGCAATTCATATAATATTCATCAATGACAGGAAGAGTAAACTTATCTTTGATGGTCATTTTGTCGATCTTTCTATAATTTGGACACATAAAACATGAACCATCCTTCTTCGTAACCATCACTACTGGTGAAAAGAAATAAATTTGGCTAAGTTGAATGATGAAAACCTCTAACATGTTTTGGATCATATGCTCAATATCACTCTTTTGTGCATATGGATACCTATAAGGCCTAATGTTAGGTGGTACACTTTTGGGTTGCAAATGAATAGTATGATCATGATCTTGAGTCGGTGGAAGACCCTTAGGCATATCTCCAAATACCTATGGTTGTTGATAACCATTTGGAGATCCATTGAAACATAGTATATATACGTTTGAATATTAGGAAAATAAATTTGCAAGCAGAGGAGAAGTCGAAGAAGTCAGGAAAAAAATATAAGGCCAAACATGATCTATACAGAACTAAGAATTCATTCAAAGTGGGAGAAAGAGTTTGATTACAACTAAACAAGGAAATACTACATGGTCCTAGGTAAGAATATCAAGTCTCTACAATATATACCTTTTGAGATATTAAAGAAGGTGGGAGATAATTCCCATAGACTTAGTCTACCCCAATACATGTACATTTACTTAGTAGTGAATGTGGATAAAATTTAACTCTATCAACCTTCCATGTTGGATTGGGAGGAGGAGGAGGTCCTACCTTGAATAGAGGACTTAGCACCAGATGCTCAAGAATAATTTCCAGAGGACACAACTTTGAAGAAGAGGTCTAAAACTACAATATAGGGGCATCATGGCCTTTGGTAGATTGAGTTAAAAGGACAACTTCTAAGAAAAACAAAGTGGTATTCTAGGGAGAAGGTAGAGGAAACATTTTCTCACCTAATTCAGTGAATATTTTAGAAACCAAAATCCTCCCTAAATGGGGAGGTATGATCTAGATTAGATAATTATATTTTTTATCATCTATCTCAATGCCTTTAGAGTGAAATAAATTGGATAAATAATTTAACAGGTTCATTTTAACAATAGATCCTAGTTTGAATTCGGGTTTAAAACCTTGTGAATGCATTTTGACACATAAAATGGAATTTTGGGGGGTAAAAACTTTCTTTCATTTATATTGCACCCATTTAAGTTGATCTACACTCAGATACCTTTCCAACAAATGCAAAAATTTTGTCAATCAGAGCTAATATGCAAAAGTTATCCCTTCTGCAAGTTGACTGACCATGCTGACCACGATGGTATGAGAGGATTCCACATAAATCATTGTTACTCATGCATATGGGGTTATCCACATGTGGAATTTCAATAATATTATAGAAATTCTACAACCTTATCACAATTAAGGGATGAGGAAGTCGAAACCCTACCTATGGATGGCTATCAAGCTATGTTAAATATTGGACCGCTAGGAGGAGAGAGGGTTTTAGTATTTTTCATTGTATCTTGTTCCATAGTTGTGAAAAAAGATATGTTTGCAGGGAAACTCACCTATGTTTGTGGGTAAAACATAACAAATCAATGATCATGTAAAGATCAACAAATTCCAAGAAAATCAAACAAAAAGAAATATGTAACTACTCTGATAAAAATAACTAACTATTGGATAAGAAAGAAAGAAGAAATTACTTGAGGTCCAATGGTCGATGAATATCCAAAGATTTAAGTTATTTTGATCCTTCTTGAGCACTCCTTCTTTATCCAAATATTTAAATTTTTTTGAGAATTTAATAACATGTATGTGACTTTCCTTTGAGAAACCCGTGTATATGTATGTTGTATAATTGTTAGGGTGCATAAAAGTTCCAAAAAAATATTTTTTAGATGAGCCAAAGGAGGTGTGGGGAAATGTTGTGTGCAATTAGGGTAGGGACTAGGCCAAAAAAGTCATCAATTCTTCAATGGTGGAAATTGATGCTATAACAACATACGAGAGTGGTATTTTGTGAGAATAATGGAGGAGGGTGATTTTGTAGAAATGATTCATGACATAGTGTCAAAATGTAACTCCATATCATTTGTATGTGCATTTTATAACTAAAGCGAAGAGAGAAGAGTATAGGCCTTGAATTCTATCTAGTTTTTGTCCTGTATTGGGTTTTCGAGGTCAAATATTGTGTTCATTTGTGTGTATGGTGTGTATTTGTTCCTATTCTTTCATTTTTGTATTTCATTTATTTCTTAATT
The DNA here is from genome assembly GCA_009831015.1 of Picea engelmannii. Taxonomy (NCBI): domain Eukaryota; kingdom Viridiplantae; phylum Streptophyta; class Pinopsida; order Pinales; family Pinaceae; genus Picea; species Picea engelmannii. Next base: position 167,233 of record ML777507.1, read on the forward strand.
TCAATCCATAAGATATAGATAGTAAATATAAGATTTCATAATATTATAAGATCTATTGTGATGAACTTTTCTAGTAGAATATCCATGTTATGATCCAACTCCTTGAAAATGATAAAAAGTCAATGAATACGGTCCACTTTGATAGGAAAACCTCCATTTACAATATATACAATTTAGAATAGAATATGAGATGAGATAAGATGATCCTAAGACTAGGTCTCCTTGGTATATGTATAGGAGACAAAGGGTACAATTAAGGGTTCTAGCCAACCTACTAATATAACACTAGAAGTGTAGTAATTATCTAGGGGATTAATAATGGGTTTTATACATAACATGATCCTTTTCCTAGGGATTAACATACCCCTCCCCTTCAAACAAGTGTTGTCCAAAACACTTGACTAACCGCAGGTGTTTCTGCATGAATAACTCATCTTCCCATGTCGACTGTTCCACTTGTAGGTTCTTCAATTTGACGAAGTACTCAGTAATTGCTAGATTTCGTAGCTTCTTAATCCTTATTTCAAGGATTGTTTCTAGTTTTAGTATGAATTTACCCTCTTCATTAATCTCTGGAAAAATATTTTGGACTAGGATCTTGTTTCTTATTACCTTATTTAAGAAAGAAACATGGAAGATTGTATGTACATGTGAATATGGAGGAAACTCCAATTTTTAAGCCATACTTCCAATCATTTGCAAGACCTTATAGGGACCATAATATTTCGGTGCTAATTTATTTTCCTTCTTTTGTTTCTTGAGGGACATTTGTTCCTATGGTTGTAGCCTGAAAAATACCCACTCCCCCACTTCAAATTCCCTTTCACTATGATGTTGATACGCTAGTTGTTTCATCCTATTTTGTGCCATAACAAGGTTTTCCTTAATAGCTTGAGAACCTATTCTCCGTTCCCTATGTGGTCCTCCACTTCCTAAACCTTTGTAGTCCCTTTCAAGGGAGATGTGATGGATGGAGGTTGATATCCATAAATTTCCAGAAATAGGGACATTTTTTATGAAGTATAGAAGGATGTGTTGTACCATCATTATTCTACAAAGGGAAACAACTTGACCCATTGTGTCTTTTTACCAGATGAAAAGGAACGAAGATATCCTTCTAGAAATTTATTCACAATCTCAGTTTTCCCATTGGATTTAGGATGGTAAGATGAGCTATGAGCCAATTGAGTACCCAAACAAGAAAATAATTTAGTCCACAAATTTCCTGTGAAAATTAGATCTCTGTCACTTCCAATAATCTTGGGGACTCCATGTAGATTTTGAACTATTTCTATGAATGGTGTGGCTATTGTACTTTCTATAAAATTATGAGAGAGAGAGAGAGAGAGAGAGAGAGAATGGGAATACTTACTTAGTTGATTGACTACTACCATGATGAGAATATTTACTTCAGATTTGGGTAAAATTGTAATAAAATCCATTGAAACTTCTTCCCAGTGTTGAATTGGTATAGCTAATGGTTGTAGGATACTTGGAGTCTTGATTGTCTCTCCCTTTTTTGTTGGTAGACCACACATTTAGACACAAAATTTTGAACAAAAGTTTTAATAACTTCCCAGAAAAAATCTTTCTTGATCCTATGGTAAGTTTTCAAGAACCTTGAATGACCTCCTATAGGAGAAGTGTGCAATTCTATAATAACCTTATGTTTGAGTCGGGAATTCTTACATAAATATAGGTGATCATGATACCATAGAAAATCATTATTCCATCAAAATTTATCTAATGCATTGGGGTCTTCTTGTAGTTGTTGAATGATATTACATACCTCTTTATCTTGCTTGCATTCTATCCTTTCTTCTTCCACCCAATCATATTGTGAAATATAAATAGTGCATAGTGAACCCTTTGTTTCTTCTTCTTTCCTTGAAAGTGCATCTTCCAGAATATTATTTTTTCCTTTCTTGTAGATAATTTCAAAGTAATAACCTATCATATTTGTAACCAATTTTTTTTCTTATTCTAAATATACTCATTGCTCCAAGAAGTACATCAAAGTATCATGATATATTTTTACTTTGAAGTGTCTTCCTGTTAGGTAAGGGCATCATTTTTTAATTGCATGTAGTATGGCCAACATTTATTTTTTATAAATTGGTTTGAGTAAGTTATTTCCTTTAAGTTGGTTTCTTTCAAAGGAAAGGGGCCTTCCTTTTTTCATTAAAACTATACCAATTCCATGGCCCAAGGCATCACACTCCATGATGAATTTTCTTGTGAAGTTAAGTGTATCTAGGACAAGAGTTATACACATATCCTCCTTAAGTTTTTCAAAATATTTGGTTTCTTATTAAGTCAAAGAAAATTCATAATTATTTAACAATGATATGTGAGGTGTTGTTATTTGACCATGGTTCTTGAAAAACTTGTGGTAATATCATGTGAATCCTAAGAATCATCTAATTTTCTTCAAGGTTTTGGGAATTGGCCATTCCCTCATAGCTTTAATTTTGTTAGGGTCCAATTTTATGCCTTCATGAGATATAATATGACCCAAATATTCTACTTCTTGAACCCCAAAGGAATACTTGGAAGGATTTGCATAAAGTTTCTTCTCTTCCAAAAGTTGTAATACTCTTTCAACATTTTGTACATGCTCTTCCCATGATTTGTTGTAGAATAGTATGTCATCAAAAAATACTAACACAAATTTTCTAAGGGTTTGAAAATAGAATTTATCAAGATTTGAAATGTTGAAGGTGCATTATTAAGTCCAAATGGAATAACCAAAAACTAATAATGACCTTCATGTGTTCTAAAGGATGTTTTGGGAATGTCTTCCTGCATCATCATGATTTGATGATATCCTGAATGAAGATCCAACTTAGTAAATAATTTTTCTCCATGAAATTCATATAAAACTTCATCAATGACAGGAATAAGAAACTTATCTTTGATGGTAATTTTGTTGAGATGTCTATAATCTGGACACATACACCATGAACCATCCTTTTTCGTAACCATCACTATTGGCGTATATAAAGATCTTTGGATAGGTTGAATGATGCCAGCCTCTAACATTTATTGGATCATATGCTCAATCTCACTCCTCTATGAATATGGATACCTGTAAGGTCTAACGTTAGGTGGTACACTTTCGGGTTGCAAACGAATATCATGATCATGAAATCGAGCTAGTGGAATACCATTCGGAATCTCTCCAAATACCTTGGAGTGTTTCTTGAAAACCATTTGGATATCCATTGGAGCAGAGGATATATATGTTTGAACATCTAGTGAGCACAATTTTGAAATTACACCATGATCTCCCTTTTTGAGCAATTATGTCATGCTATTAGAGAATATAACTTTAGAGAGTTTCCCTTGGATACCTCTAAGAACAATTTCCTTTCCTTCTAAGAAAAATATCATGAAAATATATTGAAAATTAAGGGCCATTGTTCCAAAATATTATATCCATTGGACCCTAATACAACATCAACACAAACCATTTGGATGGAAATAATGGGAATATCCAATAAATACTCCCCCATATTGAGTTTAGTACTATGGCACTTCTCAGAACAATTTATGGTACCTCCATCTACAATTATTACTTGAAACTTTGGTGCTAGATATACAAGGCAATTGATATCTTTTCCTAATTTTTAATTGATGAAGTTGTGGGTACTACCAGAACCAATCAACATTGTTACCTTTTTTTTATGTACCCTTGTATCTTGAGAGTTTTTTAAGTATTGATGTTAGCCAATTCATGACAATATATCATTGGAGTAGTCTCTTCTAGATCTATATCTTGTGGTGGTTCCAATTCTTGACCTTCTTCCTCTTCACAATCTATGTACAAATATTTTTTCTCGCCACATTTATGCCCTTTACTATACTTGTTGTCACAATTAAAACATAGTTCCTTTGATCTTCATTCATCCATCTGTTGAGGTCTCAACCTTGTTGGTTTAGGAGAGGTAACATGGTGCTATCTATAGCTGTTATTGACCACCCTTCTAGTAGCCATATATTTGTTTTCCACTTTCTTTGCCATACTAAAATATTTCTCTAGGGATTTAGGTTCAAAGGGATGCACCTCATGTTGAATGTTCTCTTTTAAAGTACCCATAAAGAGATCTAACAAAGTATCCTCCTGAATTTTCTTTATCCTGAGGCTAAGATTTTGGAATTGTTGAATGTGCTTTGTCATTGGACCTTTTTGTCAAAGATTTATCAATTAATTAAAGAATGTACTACTCTTGAGATCCCCATAATTTGATATTAATTCCTCCATAAAAATGGACCAAGACATAATATAATTTTTTTCTTTCACAAAGCAATTGATACCAAACAAATTGATCATTTTATAAATACAAGGATGCAATAGGTAGCTTTTGTAATTTTGGTGCTTGGTGTAGATCAAATAATTGTTCCATCTGGAACATCCATGTTATAGGATATTTACCATAAAATTTCCTCATCAATATTTCGAATGAAGTAGTTCCTTGGTGCCAACTTGAAGCCTTGATGATGTGGATCTCAGAGTACTGAATAATCATGATTCTGAAATTTAGTATTGGTTTTCTCCAACTATGATAAAATACTCCTTGGCATATGTGAGTGAGTTTCAACACCATTGTTCTCCTTATTTTTAAGATTACCTTTGTTATCGAACTAATCGGTAGGTGCGGACACTAACTAATCTCCCTAGATCCACCTAGATCTAGAACAAAACACACCAGAACATGACGCTTTCCTTAAGTTTTAAATATTGAATTTACTAACTAAAGAGGGATGGGTGACCTACCGTTTAAATGTCGCTTCCTCTCACCATCGCCATCCTAGATCCATTCCAACGCTCATACAATGATGATCCTACAAAAGAACGCAACCAACGCCATGAGCTCCATTCTTTAATAGTGATCTTGTTGAGCTCTCTATAGTCTGGACACATATGCCATGAGCTATCTTTCTTGAATACCATTACCACTGGTGCAGAGTAAGAACTTTGGCTAGGTCTAATAATGCCAGTCTCTAGCATTTCTTCAACCATGCGCTCAATTTCACTCTTCTGGGCATAAGGGTATCTGTATGGCCTGATGTTAGGAGGAACACTCCCAGGAATTAGGTGAATTTCATGATCATGATTTTGAGTGGGTGGAATACCTTTGGGAATATCTTCAAATAATTTGGAATGCTTATCAATGATCCTTTGGAGATCTTGAGGAATAGATGGCTTAGATGTTTGAACATCTAGTGAGCATAGTTGTGCAGTAACGCCTTGATGCCCCCTTTTCAATAATTTTGTCATGTTGTTAGAACTTATCACCTTACCGGGTTTCCCTGTGATACCTCTTAACTCAATTTCTTTTCCTTCCGATGAAAATTTCATGAAAAGTTATTGAAAATTAAAAGCCACTGTTCCTAATGATTGTAACCATTGGATTCCTAGTACAACATCTGCACCACCCATGGGTATAGC
>ML777507.1:181715-226318 GCA_009831015.1 Picea engelmannii
AACCCAAACTAAAAGTTCTCTTTTAAAGCGAACTATTCAGAAGAAATCTGACCTTTCCCTAAACAATTCTAAAGAAAACACATGCTTTGTAATTGAAAGACACTCAAAGCAAGAGACTAATCCTTCAAAACCAAACAAAGCAATGATGGATAAAAGAAACTCAAAGAATGTCAAGAAGATTGTAAACAGATCAATACAGGCTCCAAAAGTTCAATCCAGCTATTCAAAGCAAAACTGGGCATTAAAAAATGCCAAGACCCAATCCAAAAAAATTTACAAACAAGTTTGCAGGCTGGCAGTGTATTATAGTGCGAGAATCAAAGATTCTCGTAGGCTGAACAAAGGTTGACTGTGAGGGGTTCGCACTGGACTTAACACTAGGGTGAGAACTCAGGTGTTTCTTGCAGGCCACTAAAGGGTACATTCCGAGAATGCCTGTAAACAAGCAAAAATTTGAAAAAGGACTAAATTTGAGTGAACTTTCAGACCTGGAGAGTCTGGATGGATCTCCCACAGACTCAGAGACCAGAAAACAAGCAATCAAAGCAAGGGAAACTAGACTAACTAGGAAACTATCTGCTCCCTAGTGGAGTCGCCAATTTTTTTATCGGACTAATCGGTAGGTGCAGACACTAACTGATCTCCCTAGATCCACCTAGATCTATAACAAAACACACTAGAACATGACGCTTTCCTTAAGTTTTAAATATTGAATTTACTAACTAAAGAGGGATGGGTGACATACCGTTTAAATGTCACTTCCTCTCGCCATTGCCATCCTAGCTCCATTCCAACGCTCATACAATGATGATCCTGCAAAAGAATGCAACCAACCAAAGTGATAGCAATAGCATAAACTCAATATAAACCTATGTATGTGATCAAGGAATCATACAATAAAACACAACAAGCTTTATAGGAAATAATCATATTACTGTATCATATTAAATGTGAAAGAGAGATTACAACCATGGCCTTGATGTCGTAAGGTCCCTTCCAACTGTCCTTCGTTCCCCACACACTTTCACTCCAAGAATTCTGAGAGCATAGATATGATAATGTTCACAATCTATCTTGACAAAGTGGCTCATCTAGCCAAGCTAAAAATCTCCAAAGCTCTATCCAATCCAAGCTAATCCCAAAAGTTGCAAAGCTAACCAAAGCTAACTTTCTCCATGAGAGCTCCTCTCCTTTTATAAGTTGAAGAGGATAAGGTGAGGAGGTTAGGATGATCCCACTAAATCATGAAAGTGAGTAAGATCCAAACCATTCAGATGCCACCTCACCATGGAAGTTTCTCCTTCTAGAAGATTCGAAAAAATGCTCGTTTTTCCCACGTGTAGGCGTTTTCGCACCCTACCTATAGAGAAACCTATGAACCTCTCGCAACCCAGCTATGGTGCAACCTACGAGAATCAGGCATTCTCACATCCTGCCTATATAGCAACCTATGAACTTCCTTTTTTAAAGGGTTTTTACAAAGGAAAATGCAACTTCTTTTCTCAGGAAAAGTTCTTCTCCCTTCTCTCTTCAGGAACTCATGTCACTGACCCCTTTGAAGGAAACATATGGGTTTACATCATTAACGGTCATAAGGATGATGAAAATAATGTGTAACAACCTTGGATATCCATACCCCTTTTAGCGATCCCCTTTAAGAACATGGCTTCTATGTATTTTTTCATTTCATTCATTTTATTTTCCATTCGATACATATTTTCATCTATCTTATTTTCCATATGTGCATTATTTTCGTTCATCTTATTTTCCATATGTTCCCGATTTTCCTTTATCTTCTGTTCCATCTTCTTTTTCATTTGGTCTTCTATTTCCTTTTTTATGGATTCCTAAGAACATGATAAATACACTAGTTTCAACATAATACCACTCATTTCATCAATGTGGTTCTTTAATTGGGATAACATGTTTTCAAAATCTTCATTTTCTTCCAACGTCCAGTGTGAGATTTCTTGAGGTTTATTTGGTGTTGAGATTATTTTTGGAGCCATGTTGGTATATATATATAGGAGACAACATGTACAATTATAATGAAAGGGTACAATTAAGGGTTCTAGCTATCCTACTAATATAACACTAGAAATGTAATAATTCAATATCTAGGGGCTTAATAAGGGGTTTTATACATAACATGGGTATTTTTCGAGGGCTTAACATGCCCTTCCTATTCAAACAAGTGTTTTCCTCAACACTTGAATAATTGTGGGTTTTTCTGCAAAAATTTACTTTATAACTAGAAGACAGGGGTAATGTGACAGTTGGTAGATGGAGTTGAAAGGAAAACTTCCAGGAAAAGAAAAGTTGTACTCTAAGAAGAAGGTAGAGGAAACAATTCCTCACCTGATTCAATGAAGCTTTTGGCAACCAAGAGCCTCCCTAAATGGGGAGGTATGATTTGGATCAAATCATGATATTGTTTTTCATCTATCTCAATGATTTTAGAGTGAAAACAATTGTAGGAATCAACTTACAGTGTCATTTTAACAATAGGTACCAGTTTGGAAAATTGGGATTTGAAACTTTCCAGAGCCATTTTCAGGCATCATATGGAGATTTTGTGGGTCAAAACTTTCATATAATTATCTTGGACCCCTTGGAATATATCTACACTTAGAGACCTTTCCAATGATGAAACAATCATGTCAATCAGAGCTCGTATGAAAAATTTATACCTCCCACAAGTTGATTGACCATGTTGACCACCATGGTATGAGAGGATTCCACATAAACTCTTGTTACTCATGCATATGGGCATAGACACATGTGTAATTTCAAGAATATTCTAGATTTTACAAAAACTTATAAAAATTAATTGTTGAGGAAGTCAAAACCCTACCCCTGGATGGCTATAAAGCTATGTAAAATACTGGGTTGCTAGGAGGAGATGGGGTTCCATTCATTTGCATTGTTTCTTGTTCCATATCTAAGAAAAAACTGTGAGAGTGGTATTTTGTGATCATAACATAGGAGGAGTATTATGTAGTATTCGTTCATTCCAATGTCAAAATGTAACTCCATAGTGAGTTCCCATTCCTTTCTATGTGCATTGTATAATTGAAGCAAAAAGAGAAGAGCATACGCCTCACTTTCTAGCTATGTTTTCTCACATATTGGGTTTTCCAAGTCAAATGTTGTGTTCATTTGTGTGGATGGTGTGTATTTGTGCCTATTCTTTTATTTTTATTTTTCAATTATTTCTTAAATTCAAGCCATAATCTAGAGATAATAAATATAAGATTTAAGAATATTATAAGATATGTTGTGATGAATTGTTCCAGTGGAATATCCACAACATTTTATATATCATCAAATGAATGGTAAATTATCATGGATGATATTCATGGTTCATGGTATTTCTTTAAAATTGTTGCAAGTGGAATATTATTATTCTTAGAATTGTTGATTGATTGTTTCACCAATTGTTTAGAATCCCATATGAATTAATAGCTATAGTGCAATATAAAAAACTTATTATGATGATGATGTTCTCCAAAAGTTTGAGTGTCTTTATAGAAAATATCAATGTGTTTAAGTGTGTTATACAAGATAATTGTTGTTTCCCATTGAATAAATCTATTGTATAGAGCTATGTAAGTATTGGAGCATTACTACTATTAGGATGTTGTTGGCCCAGGCTTATGTTGGGATAAAAGACAATTCTGGAGCAAAGATCAAGAACAATGCAGCAAATGAGGTAGATTGGACGAAAAAGGAGAAGTGCCATGTTTTGCAGAAAAGCAACACATGACATGATTTGTGCAAATCCGATATATATGTGGAAAAACCTAGCCATGTTAGGGTTAGGGTTTTGGAATGTATTGGAATGACTATTAGCCCATATAGTAGTATAAATAGGAGATGTATGAGGTAGATTGAATCATCTTTTTAGTCATCTTTGTAGGAGTCTTTAGAGATATCTTTGTGTGACTTTTTTCATGAGAAAAGTACTTAGAGCGTCTTTTTGAGTTGAAGTCTTTTTTTTTAGAGTTGTGGAGATCAGATGGAATCAATGCTTAGATGTAATTGAGGGTCAGGTTGTAAACTATGGATCTTGGTGCAATGTTGGTCTGCCTCGCCACACATATACTATGATGTAATGTGTGAAACACATTAAATCATATTATATCTTTGTGGACGTAGCCCTAGGGGGGGTGAACCATGGTAAAACCTTGTGTTCCAATGCATTTGAATGTGTTTCATTGTTTATACATCTATGAATAGATGAATGAATGGGTTTATTTATGTTACGCACTAGAATATGTATGACATAATAGATGTTATTGAATGGATAAAGTAGTAGATCTTAGGATTGTTGTAGTAGAATTCATGTTAAGGCATGAATAGAAGCAATAGAACACCCCCAACCCCTTCCTTGATTGCATACACTTGTGTCATGCAATCACCCATAAGCCATCTCAGGTGAGACTATGTTGTGCACTCTGTGCATAGTGTTTCCTTATATTTTACCACAGGGGCCGATGGTGAAAAGGGTTTTGTGGGAGAACTAAGGTAGAACCCAGGTTAGCCCATACATCCAAAAAATGGTTTTGTTTTCGGCTAGAACTCAAAAGAACAACTTGGGAAGGGTTTGGTGAAGAAGATGCAGTGGTAAAAAGAGGGTTTTTAGGCCATGCAATCCTACGAATAAAGATATTGAAATATTATTGGATACAAAGAAACTAGAGTTCACACAGAAAGATAACATGAGTTCCAGGTATACACTGCGCCAGTATCCATAGAGGCATGTGTTTACTGATTTGCATGAAGCCTTTTTCTGTTATTTTCCAAATTTATTGCAAGAGTGGATATTTAGGTTGAAGGATACTCATACCACAAATAGGATTAGACCAGTTGAGTGGACTTCTCAGGATACTACATAGTTAGAAAGGGATAATAATAAATTCACGCGCACAGTAGATTTATGGTTGGAAAATATTATTGCAGGGTTTATTACTGAGTTTGCAATAGATACATCAAAGTCATATACTTCTACAAAGAAATATTTCTTGAAGGTACCACAAGGGAGGTACATCAATTCACTTTACACATAGGTCAAGATCTTATTACATGATAGAGGCATGATGACCATGGAATTAAACAACTAGATCACTCTATGCGCATGGGGAAACTGGGGGAAGCACTAAGGAAGATCTGAGATATGGAGAAGGCTCTAGAGAGTATCCAAAAGAAGGAAGCAATGGACCCCATCATGATGGATGATGAACAAATCAAGGAGATCATAAGGAAAGAAGGTGTGATGCGCAACAGATGACCCTACCAATATAAGATGAACAATAAGAAGAGGGAAGTAGTTGAGCAAGAGGGCTTGGGCAATGAAGAGGAAGAGGTAGAGGATATTCATGCCACGAGGCATATTGAGTATATATTGCATGCCACATATGAAAGGAAAAATAGAGGTCATGGGTTTGACACAGAAGAAGGCTCTCCATTCTAGATTCGAATTAGTGTGGAGCCCACAACCCCATGTGTGACTAAGACAACTAAAGAAGAAAAATTGGTTAACCAACAAGTGATTCATGGTAGAATTATTTTTGGACAAGGGTATAATTCAATTATAAGTAATTCAACAAGCAACAACCAGGTTTCTACACCACACAGAGATGGTAGTACTGAAAAATTCACAATGGTAGGTCAAGATCCCACTATTAGCTTACCTGAGTTCCATGGAGATGGGTCGGAGGACCCATACAAGCATATTTTCATCTGTGAAAATATTTGGGCAGCCAAGCAGGTTACAGACGAAGATACCAAGGTCCCATAGTTAGCAATTACATTCAAATACCATGCATTATATTGGTACATGGGTCTCACAGTAAATAACCCAACAGGAGTGCCTATGACTATTGCAGAGGTGAAAAGGTGGTTGATCAATGAATTTTAGAAGCCAAGCTTAGAGGATCAGTTTATGAATGAGATGACAGAGATTAAGAAGAATCCACGAGAATTAGTTTGGGAAGTTGATAAGAAGTTCAAAATACTAAAAGGTAAGCTGAAATTCCCTATTATTGATATGCAACATAGATATTTTTTTGTTAATTATTTGTTGCCACACTTGAAATATCCTTTGAGACAGCAGAAATTTCAGAACCAGGCTGAGGCCATGCAAGCAACCTTGTAGTTAGAGGAAAATCAATATAAGCATACATATCCAGTTGTGTAACAGTTGCGATAGGATTGGAAGAACTTAACATTTCAATTAAATTAGAATAAAGGTAAAGAAAAGAGGGAAGATGTCTAGTGTACAATGTGCAGGACATAAGGTCATTATAAGAACGAGTGTCCATTGTTTGTGCAATATATAGGAGTAGGTATGCCAATCCATTTATCTTCAGAAGGAAAATGGTGTGAGATATGTAAAGTACATGGACATGATCCCTACCATTGTCTCATGATGAAGAAGAATCAGACAATTCTAAAGAGTACTTTTTGTAATTTTTGTAAGTCAGTGGGACATGAAGACAGGGACTATAGAACTCTGGAGATGATTAAAGAGAGGATTTAAGATACATATAGGTTACAATATGAGCACATAATAGGAAAACTGACGCAACAACCACAATGTAGTAATGCACAATGGTTTCAAGGAAAAACTCAATACAATGTGCAGCCTTAGTACAATAATACGCAGCCATAGTATAATCAAGAAACTCAATATAATACACCATGCAGAGATAATCAAGGTAAAAGAGGAGGTTTCAGAGTAGGTGGTCGCAGAGGAAGAGGATTTGGAGGAGGTCTAGGAACAACATTTTTTCATAACTTCCAGAAGCCTGGACACTATGCAAGAGATTTCACATTACCACCTATGACATGTATGTATTGTTGTGCAACAAACCACAAAACAAAAGACTATCTAACATTGTTGATAAAGATACAAGAGAAGAGAAACTAAAATAATCAAAATGTGCAATGGATTTTTGTGGAAGACAAGGAAGAGAATGGAAAGAAGATCCATATAGTGACTCGAGGTGGAGCTAGGACAGGAGATGATGCTGCAAAATAGAACTAGGATATACACCAATGTGTAAGGAAGAATGCAGAACCTGGGAAGAAATTTGATGCACGCAAAGAAAAAGAGATATTCAAGGAATCTAGACAAGAGATCCTAAAGGAAAACATTGCATCTACCACAGGAATGTAGCGAGTAGATGATGTACCAATGTATGAAATGCCTCCCTTGTTTGATCAAACCAACAAAGAGTTTCCTTCAGAGCAAGTAAGTAACTTAAGAAACATTTTGGCATCTTTTTTTAAGATATTAAATGCTAAGTCATATCTACAAGTAGTACAAAATATGTTAGAAAAGTGTACTACTAGGAAAGAGGGCATGAAGATAGTAAATCAATTCCAGAGGAAGAGAAGAACAAGTAGGAAATTTAGGTTGAATGCAAATATTGTAGATTTCAATATGGGAGATATCATACTAGACTTAGGGTTTGAAGTCAATGTTCTACCAAAGAAGACATGGGAAGCCATGGGAGAACCTCAATCAGGGTATTCACCTATTCAGTTGAAGTTAGAAAATCAACACAGAGTAGTGCCACTGATAATATTGAAGGGGATACCAGTAGATATAGATAGTATACGCACCATGGAAGACTTTGAAGTCATTGACATAATAGATAATACTACACCCTATCTAGCACTGTTGGGATTGGATTGGTCCTTTGATAACCAGGAAATCATAAATTTGAAGAAAAGAAGGATGATCTTTGAATCTGGAGAGTACAAAATTATTGCACCTTTGGACCCCTCAGAAGGAGGAAGGTATGTGGAACCTACAAATAATATCTTCACATAAGATATAAACCATCTTTACAGAACCATTGCGTGCGAAGAAGAATATATCAACCCAATTGCAGATGGAATGTTAAGTTGGAGGAGTATTAGTTCTTGTTCTTCAGACTTTGACACATGATTAGAAAACTAGAAACAATGACTACATGAATTATCAACTAGAAGATGCACTAGAATGATGTGTGTGCTGAGATGGATTGGATTCGAGGTAAGAGAACCTCCTACTTTTTATGGTCAGAGTAATCTAGAATAATTTTTAGAAAATTTTGAATTACAAATTTTGGAGAATCAAAGGCTATTATCTCTAGACATGGAATTGAAAGAAACACCTTCTCATTGGTGGGATTCACATAAGGAGAATATTAAGAAATTGTTTTAGTGTAAAAGGTTACTGTGTATTAGATTTGGCGCAAAGCCGGAGAACATGTTTTTGGAAAAATGTGATGTGATTGTCCAACCCAAGGAACACATAGATAGGTGCATGTTCCAATGGAGTATAACACCACCATAAGAATGGCCACATTATTTTATTCACATTTTAGAAGGCATCCCAAGGAAATGGTACACAGAACAGGAACAACGCAGAGAAACTACCAATTGGGAAGAAATGAAACAAATTTTTTTGGTTACATTTTTCTTTGAGCATGAGATCTCAGAGATAGATACAAAATTAAGGGTAGTAAGGGACATAATTTTTTAAGAGCCTAAAGTAGATATTGTGACAAAATACCAGAACCAGAAGAGATGGAAAGTTAGACAATTGTTACCTTGCTATCATGTTGCAGAAGAACAAGACTGAGCAAAGGATAACCTGCGCGATATCAATATCCCAGAAGTTGAAGGAGAAAGAGAAGTAGAGGGTCCCAAGATAGAATCATAATATTATGCATCCCCATTAAAGATAAAGAAGGTAAATATTGGAACAACATAAATCCCAAAGATTGCAAGCATTGGAGATTATTGGGGTAATCAGACAGTAGAAAGAAACAAAAAAGTACTGTGTGAATACAATGACTTGTTCCCAACAACATTTTCGGAGATGAAGGGATTAACAGGATAATTAGGAGAGTTGAATATCCCTTTGAAGATAGAAGCTAGAACTATAAGACAAATACCTTATAGATTGAATCCAATATATATGGAGAAAGTGAAGGAAGAAATTGACAAGATACTAGAATCTGGTGTCATAGAACCTGTGGAAGAATATGAATGGATTAGTCCTATGGTGGTGTAGGAAAAGGAACAAGTGGGAATCAGGATATATGTTGACTTAAAGAAACTAAATGATGTTTTCCTGCATGATCCTTTTCCCACCCCATTTATAGATGAAGTACTAGAAAATGTTGGAGGTCAAGAAGCCTATTCATTCACATATGGGTTTTCAAGGTATCATCAGATTGGGATTGCGCCAAAAGACATGCATAAGACTACATTTTCTATAGAATGGGGATCATTTTAGTATACATTCATGCCATTTGGGTTGAAGAATTCACCTACAATTTTCTCAAGGGTATTAGTGGCAGCCTTTAAAGATTTTAGACATAATGTTTTAGAAGTTTACTTGGATGATTGGACAACGTTAAGTTTTTAGAAGTTTACTTGGATGATTGGACATTGTTTATTTTACTGAAGGACCATGTCGTAGTACTAAGACTAATGTTGGACATGTTTAGACAATGTCAAATCTCATTGAATATTAAGAAGTGCATTTTCAACGCACCATTTTGGATTTTGTTAGGACATTTGGTGTGTAAGCAGGGTCTATTGGTTGATCCTACTGAAATTGTTGTCATAGTTAACTTACCACCACTGAAATCAGTGCATGAGTTGAAGAGTACACTTTGTCATACAGGATATTACAAGAAGTTCATGAGAGGATATGCACAAATTACTGCACCAATGGAGAATTTACTGAAGAAGGACATCAAGTACCAATGGAATGGTGAGTGCTAGAAGAGTTTGTATATTTTGAAGGAAAAGATGTTCACTATGACAATTTTGGTGTTTCTAGATTGGTCAAAGGAATTCCATGTGCATGTTGATGCATCTACAATAGCATTTGGAGCAGTATTAACACAACCATGATAAGGTGATATATATCACCCTATTGCATTTGCAAGCAAGAAGCTGTCATATTCAGAGAAGAACTACAATACTACAGAAAGAGAAGGCCTAGCTATGGTTTATGCATTGCAGAAATTCAGACATTACTTGTTAGGACAACATTTCAATATGTTTATAGATCATTCAACCATGAGATACTTAGTTAATAAGCTAGTGTTGGGGTGAAGAATATGCATATGGTTGTTGTTATTTCAGGAGTCTTACTTCAAAGTTGGGGTGAAGCCAGGAAAATTGAATGCAGGACCTAGCAATTTGTCAACAATCATTAATGGAGAAGAACCAAGCATTTTGGAAGATAATTTCCTGATGCTCAAATATTTTTATTATAGGTTGCAAATGAATATTTTGCTGAAATTATTAAGTTTCTGAGTACATGAGTTGCACCAAGAGAATTTAATACTGCGAAGAAGAAAAATTTAGTAGTCAGAGATGCATACCATCAACTAATTGCAAGTCATTTATACAATCTTGGAGAAGATAAAATTTTAATAATATGTGCCATGGAGCATGAAAGACCCATTATTTTGGCAGAGACACATGAAGGAATTGCAGTAGGACACTATGCAGGGAAACCTACTACGCAAAAGATATTGCATGTAGGGTTATGGTGGCCAATAGTTCATAAGGATGCAAAGGAATAATTTTAGAATTGTGATGTTTGCTAGAGAGTTGGAAAGCCATCCAGGAGGGGTGAGATTCCATTTAGACCCCAAATTTATTTTCAAGCATTTGATAAATGGGAAGAAGATTTTTTAGGACTGATCAATCCACTAGCAATAAGATCAATAGCCATATATATTATCACAACGACGTAATACTTAACCAGATGGGATGAGGCAACAACTGTAAAGGATTGCAGTGTAGACACTACGACACACTTTTTATTTGAACATGTAGTGACAAGGCTTGGATGTCCAAGAGTATTGATGAGTGATCAGGGGACTCACTTCATCAATAGTACAATTGATGCAATGCTTGAATAATTTGAGATCTAACATCAAAAGAGCACCTCTTATCATCATCAAGCTAATGGAATAATGGAAGTGTTTAATAAGATTTTGGAGAATTCCTTGAAAACCTTTTGTAATGTGAATAGAGAAAATTGGGACTTGAAGGTACCAACAATACTATTGGATTACAAAACTACATGCAAGAAGATAACAGGTAAAACACCCTTTAGATTGGTATATGGGAAAGAAAAAACACTTCCCTTAGACTAATTGATACCAAGTCTGCGCATTGCATCTATTATAGATATGAAAAAAAGGGGCACAAAGAAAGAAAGATTAGCTCAACTTATGGAATTAGAAGAAGAAAAAATCATAGCAGGTTTTCATCAAGAGGTACATAAAGGAAATGATAAAGAATGATATGACATACATATCAAGAAGAAGAATTTTAAGGAAGGAGATTTCGTTCTCCTCTATGAAATTAAGTAATTGCAGCACCTAGGGAATCTTAGAATGCATTGGCTAGGGCCATACCAAATCAAATCTGTCACAGATGGAGGTGTTGTACAACTCCAAGACTTAGCATGAAAGGAATTTCAAGGACTGGTGAATGGTAGTCAACTAAAACTATATAGGGATAGCAGACCCACCAACCCTCAGTAGTTGCAGTGAAGCAAGTAGACTTGTACATATTGTAAATAGTAGGATTTAAAAGAAAAAGGAAGAGAGAAGTAGAAAAATGAAGAAAAATCCAAAAAGACGCAGTTACATGAATAAGTGGTAGACAAATAATTGAGAATGATAGTGCACATCAGACATAAAATTGTTACAACATAAGACTCTACACGGGAAAAGTAAACACCATGTGACAAGACAAAGAATGATCGAAAAAGTGGAAAATTCGTGAACAAAAAAGAAAGGATGCGTCAGAGCATTAATGACATTCTATAAAAAGGGAAAAGTCAGGAAAATGAAAAACACTTGTGATTTTTGAGTGCCTGAGCAACATATAAAATAGACTATGAGTAGGTGTGATATTGTGAAGAACCAAACCAAGATCTATAGTCAAGTTTTGTCGAATACAAGAATATGGCACCAACAAAATTTGGACAATCAAGACAGTTCACGTGAAGGACTTGAAGAAGTAACATATCATTGGAAGAAATGACCGGAGTGGTTGATGTGGATGATATCCGCACTACAAAGTTTGAATCGATCAGTCCAACAAGGGTAGAGGAAGAAAAATCAGTTGCAAAAGAGATGGTAGTGGATCAGAGCGCAGGACAACAAAAATCAGAAAACCCTAACAGTGGGGAACACCTTAATTAAGAAAACTCTACAGGAACAGAGGAGACGGAAAAATAGAGTGAGGATACCCTAAAATAGGAATCCATCACAGAAGAATTCTTGGTCGAAGACATT
This sequence comes from Picea engelmannii, assembly GCA_009831015.1. Classification (NCBI taxonomy): domain Eukaryota; kingdom Viridiplantae; phylum Streptophyta; class Pinopsida; order Pinales; family Pinaceae; genus Picea; species Picea engelmannii. The sequence continues at coordinate 194,048 of ML777507.1, forward strand.
ACAAGCCAACAAGAAACGGAGGGTGAAGAAGAAGAAGAAGAGGTCGAAGAAGAAATTGCAAAAGAAAACCCAACTACGGGCCGGAAAAGGAAAACCCCAGGCACTCCAAGAAAACAAAACTCAGTGGAGATCATGCTACCCCATATCCCATATGTCATATTTGTAGTTTAAGACATGCTAGAAAAAGTGGAAAAATTGAAGTATGTAGATCCTGATGTAACAGACACAACAAAGTTTATTGAACTTGCGCAAGAAATATATTTATAGAAAAAGGAGGAGGTATGACCCTTACGAAATCCAATTTTGGAGCCTGAACAATGGATCACAGGATTATATAATTTGGTTATTATGAATTTGTTGGAAATACCGTATTTCAGGTGCGGTAAGGACGTGGGAAACTATGTGAAACAACTGTTGGAAAGAGTACATGGAGGTTTTCTGTGGATGTACAGGTTGGTTCATATAGATATAGACCTCATAGAAAAAAACACATGGATACCAACCAGCAATGTAAAACTAGAGGATTACTTGGAGAACAAAGCATGGGACAAGGAGAGTGTAGAAGAGATTAAAGAACAGTTCGAGACATACAAGGGAAACATGGGCATAGTGATAAAGGACATAAACAATCCTACAAAAAATAATTCCATGAATCTTATGTACTGTAAACTCTTGAGGAAGTGTATAAAGGAAGAATCCCTGACATGAGTCATAACGACAGCTACACAATGCACTAAGGGTGTAGTATTAAGCTGGGTGCCCTATTTATTGCACAATTTTTGATAGATTGTAGGGATGCATAGGATAATGGGACATAATTTTGTTACTCTTGGATATTGATATTTGTATCATTGGTAGGCTGGAAGGAATGCAAATTCACATCCTTTATGGAAAGAAGAGAGAAATTTCGTGCAACGCGGTATACAACCTTATGACAGGAAAAAGACACTAAGAATAAACAGGTGAACAATGGAGTGTTTGCAATGTTCCTACAAGATATGAAGCAGAAGGCAACTAATGCGTGGAGAATCCAAATTGAAGTAGTCGAGGAAAATGAAGGAATTTCTAACTTTAAGGCTTCAAGACACCACATGTGGATTCATGCTAGAAGATATCCAAAGAAGAAGTGGTTAGAAATTAGGTACTGCACAACATGAGAGGAAGTAGAATGGATAGTGAAGGATTGTCCTGTGTAGTGGAAAGTTACAGTAACACATAAGAAAGGGAAAAAAACTAAGGAACAAGCAAAGGCAAGTCCATCAAGGAAGAAATGAAGTGCAACAAACAATACAAGAAATTTTTCAAAGCACTCGAACCTTAGGGAGTAGCACAACAGTCAAGAAGACAGGGAATAAAGACATCATGTCAAGGGAAGAAGTGAAAGGATATGGAGAGCATGTAAAGGGATATAGCTCTTGTAAAAATGAGGTACAAAATGACAAAACAAAAAAAGCAGAAAATTGAGGTGCACACCTCAAACCCAACCAAGAAGAGAATTGGAACACATGAGGGAGAAATAAGGAATAAAATGAAGTACCAAAAGAATCCCCCAGTACTCACTATCACAGAAGACAATGAAAAATTCATTGCAGATAAAGTCCAATATAGAGGGGATAATGCAATACTTGCAGTAGAAGAAAAAAGAGAGGAAATTATGGAGAAGTTAGTAGAAGTGCATGAAATTCTACAGAGGCTGTAGATAAGTATATTGAATCATCCTACAATGCAGCAGAAATAAAAATCATAGGAAGCACTAGTACACAAAGAACAAGAAGAGACAATATAGAAAGTAGTAAAGGGAAGTCATAGGTTTAAGGTCACATGGGAAATGTTGGAAGTATATGAGAACACAATGCAGAAATAGGTGAAGGACATAGAACATCTAGACTTGGTTTTGACACACATACCCACAAAGGCGTTATATGAACTACAAGTAAGTGTCATGTAGGAGGCACAGTCTAGAGCTAGGGTGTATGCCACCAACCTACAGATCAATAGGGAGGTTAAGGAGATATTGCAAGTAACTTGTGAGAAAGTAACCAGAGAAGGAGGAGGAGAAACAATGCACAGAAAAACTAGAGAAGAAACTCACAGAAGTATACATTAGCATACTAGACAGTGTGCAGGAACTAGAGGTCACAGCAGAAGAAAATATACAAAATATTACGCAGACAATGGAGAGATATAAGTAGGAGATAACAGAGTTAACAAAAAAATTGACTCCATGCACACACCTAGAAGTGAGGGAATTGAGAAAAAAGGAGGCTACTGCACACATAGATAACATAGCATATGAAGTAAAAGAATTTGTGGAATTATATGACAGGATTGCACACATTTGGACCAGCTTGGAACAATATGAGAGGATACAACAAATGGATCAAAGACAAGAAAATGTGACCATATAATTAAAGGATTTAAAAAAGAGGAAGAAAGCAATGGCCATCCTGGAAAGGATGAAGAGTGCGCGGGAAATGAAGAATCTGCAAGAATTGAAGGCAGTATAAGGAGAAAAATAAGCAAGGCAGGCTCAATTAGAGCCATTGTAGCAAGAGGCTGAAAGAATGATATGAGAACTACAAACAAAGTAAGGAATACTATCACAGGAACCTGCAGAAGGTAGGGAAGTGTTGAAAGAGCACATGATAGTGCAAGATGTGGAGATACTGGAAGAAAAGAGTGTGCACAAAAAGGAGAAACTAACATATTTGGAAAAGAAGTTCCATGCACTAGAGGTAGCAATATATCAAGTGAACTAATTCTAAGTGGCTCGATATCATTGATGTTATGGTAGATACAAGATGTATTAACCTCTACATGTAACCTTTGACAAGACTAGAATATTCTAAGAAGCAAGAGAAACCCTAAAACATTGGATAATAATCGTAGAAGACAAGTCGGCTAAAGAGAATAATTAATATTAAGTTATTAACCTTCAGGAAGAGAAGTTGTCCCAATTAGGTGACTTGGAGTAGTATAAATAGAGGGCTCTAGAGCTCATTTGTACTCACTCACTCTCACGACCTCATAAGGAGTAGTAGTGCACATGACTGGAGGAGAACTGCAACTGTTGTAGTAGTGACTTGGTCTTTGGTTATGGTTTATAATTTCTTCTTGGTACACTATCTTTCCAGAGGGGTACACTAACTTGGCTGGCTATTGATTCTAGGGTTTGGTTCTGGAATTATTTTGTCTGTCAAGGTTAAGGTGCTCGGGGGTGGCCTTTGTGCCTATGGTTGGGTGACAATATTTATTTATTGTTTATGGTGAAAGGACCACACCTATTATTTTAATAGGTTATGGGCCCACACTATATTCGGATAGTCTAATCACTGGAAGGTAGATTAGGAGGATTTATCATTTTCATTTGTAGTTGTAGTCATAGTTTTATTGTAGCAACAAAACCCTAACCCTCTTGTTGAGCCACCTTAAGTGAAGCACTTGACGTAATTCTTGGATATCTTAGTGCACCCTAGCCTAGCACACCTTCTGGTACTCTCAACAAGCCAAGGCATCAATTTTGAGTTTTTGGTCAAAGCCAAAGGTTGACAAAAGTCAAAGTCAAAGTCAACGTAGCCATGACTCACTCTATGAAGTCAAAAAAAAATTTAGGAGGGGATTCTAATTTTAGAGCATGGAAGACAAAGATTGACCTCATCCTTGCCAAGAATAAAGTGTTGGATATCGTGAAAGGCAAGATTATGGAACCACAGTTTGAAGTGGGAAAAGAGAATGAACCTCAGAATGTTGCAGTTATGGAAAAGTTCAAGGATAATGACATCTATTCTATGAGTATCATAATAGACTTTGTAAAGGACCATTTGATACCCTACATTTCTCATCTTGAGTCATCTAAGAAGATGTATGATGCCCTAACAAACTTCTTCTCAGTCAAAAATATTGGACAAGTGATGAGTTTGAAGAATGAACTCTGTGACACAAAGATGACAAAGGTTGACACCATAGATTCATATTTTGTGAAGATTTCTCAATTGAGATATCAATTACAAGCTATTGGAGAAGCCATTCTAGAAAAAGAAATTGTGAACAAAGCACTCAATGGTATTTCTAGATCATGGGATGCATTTGCAGCAAGCATGAATACAAGGAAGGATTTCCCAACATTATAAGAACTTTGGACCTGCTATGCATAAGAAGAGACAAGGTTAAAATCCAAGGGAAAACATCAGAAGGAAGAAGATGCTCAAGCCTTTGCAACAAAGTTAAGAATACATGGAGGTAAGAAAATATATGATTCAAGAAAGAAGTTCAAGAGATATATGTCTAAGGTACAATTCTTTGAATGCCATGAATATAGCCACTACAAAAGGAATTATCCTAAAATAACAAAGAAGAGAAAACAGAGACATCACTCATCGGCTGCCAATGATGAAGAACCTTCAAAGAAGACAAACCATGATGAAACATATTTCTTCTAGTATTCATCTCTTACTAGAACTATTGAAGATGCCATGTGGTTGATCGATAGTGGAGCTTCAAGGCATATGACAGGTGATTGTAATAATTTCTCAAGCATGAAGGAAAAGGAGACACATCATAAAGTGGAGCTTGGACACAGGAACTCTTATGCAGTCAAGGGAATTGGACAAGCTACTATCAATATGGAATCAAGTAACTCTATTCATCTTAGTAATGTTTTTATATGTTCCTAGCTGGAAAAAAAGAAAATCTAGTATCTATTTCCTGTTTGGAAGAGAAAGGAGATAGAGTAGTTTTTGTAGATGGAAAAGTTCTTTTATGGTCTAAAGAATCAAATATAGAATATGTTAGAGTCATTGGAACTCGTGAAGGAAGGTTGTATAAAATTGTAAGTTAGAATACCCAATCTCTAGTACATTATGAAATCAACCCTAGTGAGTTATGGCATAGAAGATATGCTCACCTTCATTATCAAGCCTTTCCATCCCTAAAACAGATGGTTGCAGGCATACCATAATTATAGTCAGTACATGAAGGTGTGTGAAAAGGATGTGCACTTGGTAAGAACATTTAGAAACCTTTCCCAATAAGTGAGAATAGATCCAAAGGGATATTAGACCTAATACATTCATATGTATGTGGTCCTATGCCAATGAAGTATCTAGGAGGCTCTCTTTACTATGTGATGTTCATAGATTATTTCTCAAGAAAGACATGGTTATACATGTTGAAGACTAAGGATGAAGTATTCAACAAATTCCAATAGTTCAAAGTTGAAGTAGAGAACTTAATAGATAAGAATATTAAGACAATAAGATCTGATAATGGAGGAGACTACACCTCCAAGGAGCTCGTTTCCTTTTGTTAAGAAGGTTGGATTAGGAGGGAGCTCATTGTCCCTCACAATCCTCAACACAATGTTGTAGATGAAAGAAAGAATAGAACTATTGAAGAATCAGTCAAGGGAATAATGAATGATTAGAATTTATCCATGCTCCTATGGGGAGAAGCAACTATGACAACTATTTATGTTCAGAACAAAATCCCACATCGCATGCTGAAGAATATGACTCCAAAAGAATCCTTCTCAGGAAAGAAGACATACATTGAACACTTGAGAATATTTGGATGTCATGTATACATTCATGTTCCAAAGAATAAGAGAAAGAAGTTCAAACCCTCAGGAAAGAGAAGAGTATTTGTTGGATATAGTGAATCATCAAAAGCATACAAAATTTATGTTCTAGGTCAATAGAAGACTCAAATCAGCAGAGACGTAACTTTTGATGAAAGAATTGCATTTAAGAAGTCTATAGAAGAATCTATAGAATCCAATGAAGAAGAGGAACATGAAGAGACAAAATAATAAAGTACATGTTCTCCAGAACAAACTAATGAAGAAAAATAACTACCACATGAATCTGTGGAACCAACTATTATACCTAAGACAAGAAAAATAACAACATGGCTTGAAACTACTTTGTAAGAAGAAGAAAAGCATAAGGCTCTGACTGGTACTTTTAGAAAAAAGAAGGAAACCCAAAAGGTTCACTAGTTATGTGGCACTCATGACAAGTTTCATTAATGTAGAACCTTCCACCTTTGAGGAAGCAGTCAAGTAGAAAGAATGGAAGGAGGCCATGATGGAAGAATACCAATCTATTATGATGTATAGGAAGTTGTGCCTAGACCTAAATAGAAGTATGTAGTTACTTCAAAGTGGGTATATAAGATAAATCATGTTGTATATGGAAGTATTGATAAATACAAGGAGATATTTGTGGCTAGAGGGTTCTCCCATCAGGAGGGAGAATATTATGATGAGATGTTTGCTTTGGTTTCTAGACATACATCTATCAGAGCCATAATATCTCTAGTAGCTTCCATGGGTTGAATTTTAAATCAAATGGATGTAAAGACCACCTTTCTTAATGGAGTAATTTAGGAAGAAGTATCCATAGAGAAACCTCAAGGTTTTCAGGTACGTCCAAGAGAAACCCATGTATGCATATTGAAGAAGGACTTGTATGGACTCAAGCAATATCCAAGAGATTGACATACACATATCGATAGCTATTTGACGAGACTTAGATTTTCCAAGTGTCATGCTGATCCAAACCTCTAGTACAAAGTTGTAAATGGTGAACCTGTGATTCTACTATTATATGTTGATGAGTTGTTTCTGATAGGTGCAGAGTCTCTCATTATTCAGTGTAAGAAGGAGCTAGCCTTAGAGTTTGATATGAAGGATCTTGGTCTCATGCATTATTACTTGGGACTAGAAGTATGGAAGAAGCATGGTGAAGTATTCCTAGGAAAAGGGAAGTATGTTGTAAATATCCTTCAGAAGTTTGGGATGATGGATTGTAAATCCATGGAAACTCCCATGGTGACAGATTTTAGGAATTTGAGAGACTCTGATTTTGATCCAGTAGACTTGTCCCTATACCAACAGTTGATTGGCTCCTTGATGTATTTGGTGAATACTAGGCCAACCATTTGCTTTGACATGAACATTTTAAGCTAGTTCTAGGTGGAACCTAGACATGAGCATTGGATAGCTGTAAAGAATATCTTGATATATCTTCGTGGGATGATTACTTATGGTTTGATATATGCCTCAAATAATGATGTACAACTACATGGATTTACCAATTCATATTGGGAAGGGAGTGCAGATGATAGGAAGAGTACTTATGGATTGTGTTTCAGTTTGGGATCTGCTATGATGTCATGGGCTACCAAAAAACAAAAGTTTGTTTCACTTATCACTATGGTAGCATTTTATATTGCATCTTGTCATGCTTGTACAGAAGTAGTATGGATCCATAATATAGTTTATGGATTGTTTTATCAGTTGTTGGATTCAACTATTATATATTGTGATAATCAAAGCTGTGTGAAGCTTTCATAGAACCTAGTGTTCCATGACAGGTCGAAGCACATTGAGATCAAGTATTATTTTCTACATGATAAAGTCCAAAAGGGAGAAGTGTGTCTCCAATATATCTCCATTAATGATTAGACTACAAGTATTTCGAAAAAGCCTTTGTCCAAGATAAAGTTTTCATACTTGAGGGAAAATATGGGGCTCATGGATATTTCTCCCTTGGTTGAAAGAGAGAAGATGAATTCCTCAGTTGGGAGGGAGCTATGATATGGGGCATCATGGACTATCAATGAGATATAGATCTAGATAATGCTAGTACAACTTAGAGGTGGTCATACAACTTAGAGATGATGCTTGCATCATTCTAGTTATGATCACGCTAGTACAACTCAAATATGATATAGATGGTTGGAGGTGTTGATACAATGGCTTGAGGAGCATCGTGCGAGTACAAATTAGAGATGACATACAACTTAGATGTGATGTATTAAGATCATGATAGTTATATCATCCTAGTACAGCTTAGAGATGATGTTGGTGAGCTACATCGTGCTAGATATGATCATGCGAGTACAACTTAGATGTGGTATACAAATTAGATAGGATGATTTGGCCATGCATCATGCTAGATATGTCATGATAGTATGGCTTAGAGATGATCATACAACTTAGAGATGATGCAGGAGGTCTTGTGTAATTCTAGATATGATCATGTGAGTAAAACTTAGAGGTGGCATACAACTTAGATATGATGCATTGGAATCATGCTAGTATGACTTAGAGATGATCATACAAATTAGAGATGACACATTGAGGCACTAATCTACATCATGCGAGTACAACTTAGAGGTGGGATACATATTAGATATGATGCATTCACATCATGCTAGTACAACTTAGATATGATGTATATGATACTCTGGATCACGCCAGTACAAATTAGATATGATGCATTTGCATCATGCTAGTATGACTTAGAGGTGATGCAACTGATGACATTGTTGATGCATGTTGATATCAAATTATATGATTTGATTTTTGTGGAGACTGTATGTCTTTGGACAATAGTTTTATGCTATTGAGGTGGATGTGTTCCACTGGTAGTGACCATGTTTTACTGGTTAGTAGTTGTGTTCTACTAGGAGTGGTTGTGTACTACTGGATAGTAGTTGTATACTACTATGGATAGAAAAAATTGTGTTCTATTGGATGGCATTGTTCTGATTTCCATGGAGAATATCTAGATGGATAGTGATGATGAAGCTACTAGTTGAATGTTTTATTTTTTCTCAAGACCATTTCCTTTAATACCTCCCTATCTAGGAAGGAGTATTGATGTTACTGTAGCTGCAAGAGGTATTAATCTCTACGTGTAACCTTTGAAAAGACTAGAATATTCCAGGAAGCAAGAGAAACCCTAAAACATTGGATAATAACCCTAGAAGACAAGTCGTCTCAAGATAATAATTAATACTAAGTTATTAGCCTCTAGGAAGAGAAGTCATCCTAGTTAGGTGACTTGGAGTAGTATAAATAGAGGGCACTAGAGCTCATTTTCACTCACTCACTCTCATGACCTCATAAAGAGTAGTGGTGTGCATGACTGTAGGAGAACCGCAATTGTTGTAGTAGTGACTTGGTATTTGGCTATGGTTTGGAATTTATACTTGGTACGCTAGCTTTGGAGAGAGGTATGCTACCTTGGTTGGCTATTGGTTCTAAGATTTACTTCTGGAATTATTTTTCCTATAAAGGTTAAGGTGCTCAGGGGTGGCCTTTGTGCCTAGGTTTGGGTGACAATATTGAGATATTATCTATAGTGAAATGAGCACACCTATCTTTTTAACAGAGACGAGCCACATGTTAGTGTTGGGGGCCTATTAGTGCAGTCCTATGTTGGGAGAAAAGACAATTTTGTAGAAAATATCAAGAACATTGCAACAAACGAGGAAGAATGGACAAAAAAGGAGAGTGCACCATGTTTTGAGGAAAAGCAGCGTGCGACAGGATTTGTGGAAATACAACACATATGTGGAAAAACCTATGCATGTTAGGGTTAGGGATTTGGAATGTATTGGAACAACTATTATCCCATATAGTAGTATTTTTGGCATAGGGTCAGACCCAGGTTTCAACGCTTCAACAACGCACCAACAAAACCCTAACTACCGGCCCTTTCAACAACACTTGCGAAGCAGACAAAGTCTCACCCGAGGTAGAAACAGGGGGGCTACAGGACGCAAGTGTCTGTAACCAAGATGGGACACAGATATGTGATAATAACACTTTGCAGAGTACTCTATTAACACTTAGGAACAACATGCATTAGTTCATTACCTTTATTAACATCGTAGAGCAAACCAAAAGATAGATCGATGCAGTAAAGATTAAGCACTTCAACCACTTGGCACATAACACTAGGTTAGATCTAACATTCATTTATCTTTAACATAAGTATATTACTGAGCATCAACATATCTTTCTATCATACATAAAATCATTGAGCATATTCATAAAATAAACAACACAGAACAAAGAAAACCCAATACACAAGATATACGTGGTTCACCCCAATGTGGGGCTACGTCCACCAACTGTTTCATCTTCCTTATTCCTCTTATGAATATTACATTCATCTGCTCCTATGCACTAAGCCACAGAGCCAAGCTTTGCATAGAACAAGAGATTTGTACACTGAGCATCAGATCCTCCTTCCAAAACTGGGTCAAGGCACAGAGCCAACTTTCTATCCAGCATAGATCCTTAACACATTTAACTTATGTTTCACAAAGCAAATCAGAACTACATGCACTTAGCTACCAAGACTTCTCTCCCAAAAAGCCTATCTATGCCATATATTCCTACTTATTTATACTTTTACAATACCTTACAATAATTCCTAATCATGGGAGAACCCATGGGATGACATCCCATAACCCATTACAAAAATCCTAAAGAACCCCTTGTTGGGTCCACATAGCCCACACAATAAGTGAGATCCGCAATCTCAGCTCCACCTGGGCGCTCCATCTTTGACCAGCCTATCAAAGTCCAAAAAGTGGTCCAACCCTAACCAAGGTTTCCTTAAAACTTAGTCAAGGGCCAACAGGCCCCCAAAACTCGCTTGTGACTCGTCCCGAGTCACTCAGGTTTGAGCAATGTTTCTTAGAAGGCCTTGAACTTGACTTAAGCTACCTCGACTTACTGCTTTGCCTAGGCCTCCTTCTTAGTGAGCTCCTAGATCATCTTCTTAGTAACAAGCCCTTCGAGGCGTTGTTCCACTGTTGCAACCACTTGGTCCAATTGCAAACCTTGTCCCTCAATTTCTTTGAACACCTTGCAAGCTTCATTCTACACAGATTATAGCTTCTGCATGACTTCCATTACACTACCCTGGAGGGAAGTTATCTAGGGTTGAACTACACGTTGCTCCTGGGATATTTTCATTCTTTCAACTATGGTGAGCAGATTCATTTGTGCCTGAATGAAGAGTGTCTGTTGCTGCACCTCTTGTAACTGCGCTTCCAGTTTCCTTAGCTCTGGATCTTCAGTGAGGATTTCATATGTCTGCGCACTTATATCACTCAGTCATTTGCATTATGAGGTGAGAGCTCTTATTCTTCCTACTGCATTCTTAGCGGCTTCCTCCCTCTGGTAACACACCTCCTGTGGGGTGCTCGGTACTGCTTGAACCTCCAGTTCTTTTATCCTTGCTTGAAGCTACTGAATGGTCTCAGCGAGCTTCACCACTTGAACCTCGACTGACTCCTGGTCCTCCTGTTCCAAGCCTGACACAGAGTGACATGATTTATTCACTACTTCTTTAACCACAGTCTGCTCTGCGAGAAGTTTCTCCTTTTCTATTTGTATCTCAACTTTGTCCTCCTAGAGCATCACCCAAAACTCTTCTCTCTTTCTTTCATAGGAGGTCAAACTATATCGTGGTACACATATTTATTCTAGGGCTTCGTCTTTCTCTTGTTCCAAGGATTTTGTAGCCTTCTCCTTCTCTTCCTAGATTCTTTGAAGTTGAGCTTCTATCACATCTGCAAGTCTTCTCAATTGAGCTATCTCATCCCCCAGTTATGCAATCTGTGGCGAGGGGGGCGTAGTAGGTACTCCACGGACCAAACAAATAGCTTTATGTATTTCCTTTAATTATTTCTCGACCCTTCCATAAATCTCCTCTTTCCTCTCTCCATATCTCTACAAGATGTCCTCAAAAGCGTCCTCCATAGCTCCGCAGACCAAACTAATATCGTCCTCTGTGAGGGTGGCCTCCAACTGGGGCTTACTAGCATGCATATTCTTTCTTGTTGAAGGTTTCTGCGGAGAAAAATTCCTCTTCTGCGGTGTTATTATTTCAGCAGGGGGATCTTTCGGCAGTGAAGCTTCACCTTCTCCTTGATTTTCTCCTTCATCCCCTCCTCTTGGTCCATATGCTTGGTCTTCTCCTCCTCCTCTGGGCGAGCCAGATCCATTTTCTTCAGAGGCGTTGTCCTCCTCATCGGTCTCTATATTCTAGAATTCTTCCTACTTCTTCTTCTGCTTCATCCGACTGGATTGTCCGACATGCTTGACTTGGATGACCATGGGGCTTCCTATGGTGTCAGTGTCAGAGAGTTCTGCATCAACAATAGGTACAAGGAACTACTCTGACCACTCCTTCGTGATTTTCTCCATGTCTTCATCTGTTAGCTTATAGTACGAATGTAACTCTTCCTTGTTCTCATATCGGTGCGCAGTGATATATATGAAATGTGGATCTGTGTGAAACTTGGCTATCGGTATGTACTGGTGCAGGGTGCACGGTGTCATGCATGGAAATCACTCAATGGAAACCTTCAACTGATGATTATCCACATGGAACATAGCATTGGACTGCCACTATTTTATCATATCGTTGGTGTACGACAAGGTAGAAAACCTAGTGGCCAACGAATCTGATGGTTCTATCTCCGGAAAGGTGGCTCCTTTAGGTATTTTCCAAGTGACAAATGCGATCAAAATGATCAGCCAACTGAAGAGAAATTTGTATCCCAAATCCTGAGCTTCACGACAGCCTTTATATATTTCATTGACGAGGTAACTTGCCTAATTCATCTACAAGTCCTCCACACATTTTCCTGTGAGGTCCACCATGAACCCGGTGACCTGTGTGGGGCAGTTCTTCATTACGAGCTTGCCAACTATGAGTTGGAAAGAGAGGTGCACTGAGCCATCCTGTATAGAGGCTACCTTGTATCCTCACTTCCCCTTTTCGACTTCACCATAAGATTCCTTCATTTGTTGTGCCAGAGAGAGGTCTGAGGCCTTCCTTGGATAAAACTATTGAGGGTCAGGTCCCTTCATGCTTATCCTTTAATCCAGTGGATCAACACCGGATCCACAGTAATCATCCAGTCGAGCCACGTGTATCTTCCATGGTAGAACGGCAAGAGGATTTTAACGTAAGCGTTAACCTCCTGGTGGCAGCCAAAATGGGGAATCTTCATCACATTTAGCATGGTGGACTGTGGATTGTGCCAGCTCCTTAATCCATGGCTGGGAGACGAGGAAAGGATTATTCCTAGTTGTCTTCGTCAAGTAATGGTGGCATGCAAGCATAGCATAGTTCTTTTTGTCGCCTAGATTGAAGTTGTTGTTCTTCAGCAGTGGGATCTATCCCAAATGACTCTCAAATATGCATATTCCCTTTATAATGTATGCAGTTAACATAGTGTACTCATAGTCCCATGGGATGCTATCACAGTTAACTGTGCCAGCCAAAGGTGGGATATAGTTTGGTAATATCATTGGGATTTTCTTCGCATTAGCCAGATCATCGCAATGCTTACTTCATTGCTCAGTCGCAGGGTTGACATGTCCAGAACGATGTCCCATCGAAGGGGAAGCCTGCAATCCCCTAATAAACGATGCTTGTACACCTTCATATAACAGTTTATCAGCCATTAGCTTCTTGAGGACTTCCTCAATAGACTTCTCTAATGCACTAGGTTTGCCTGACATTCTCACTTTTAAACGGACAGGTCGGGGTAGGCGAATGAATAGGCAAGGTAAACAATGGATGGTGAGGTCTATCTTCATGTAAAAAAGCTCGACACACAATCAAATCTCTTATTGGATCAGATAATCACAGGTAGAAAAAAGTGGTCCTGGTGTAGTGACCAACGGGTTAAATAAGCGGGGCACCATAACGAATTCTTCCAATGGGCAGGAATGCTTCCATCAATGCAAATTTCTCCATTATGGTGTTGTCTCAACATCCCAAAAGAGATCCATCCACCCATAAATTCATTTTCTAACCATTCTAGAGAATCGTTATAAAGGTCGAGGTGCCTCCAATGGTCATATAGCTTCGCGAGGGAGAAGTACCATTCTATGTGGTCCTGTTGTTCTGGCGAGGTTCAAATCCTGTGAACTTGCCTCCTGTGAGGTTCCAATCTGCGAAGTCTTCCATTTGTTCTATGTAGCCTCATGTATCTTTTCCAACTTGGCTTTCTTCTTGTTGATCTTCCTTGCCTTCTTTCCTTTGATTTTATTTTCTCTAACTGCTTCTAGAATCCTCTTTACATTCTTATTCTTATCTTCTCCTAGTGTAGTGACTTTGCACTGCTTTTGTGCCCTCAAAGGGTCTAAAGTTAATATCGCTTCTCTTAATACTTCATGGGTGGGTATACTTCTTCCTTGCATAGATAGGTCCTTCAAATCATTTTGCATTCTTTCAACCTTGATAGCTAGTTCTCTTTCCTTCTGTCCCTCCGGCGTTGATACTTTGTTCTTTTGCTTTGACTTATCCTTGCATTCTTCTATTAGTCGATCTATTTTTCTAGCTATGAACTCCCTTAGTTCCTACGTTTTCTTTTCTGTAGCTTCTTCCTATTCTTTCCTTCTTATCTAATCCTTCTCAATCCAAGTGTTACCTAATAAAAGTGGGAAAAGGGTGTTTTTCTCAACAAAATTAATGACTTCAAATTCCTCTTCAGTCGATTTTCCATGAATAATAATAGGTACATTAGTAACTCTTCCACATAGGGTTATCAACTTTCCCTTGAACAAGCCTATCCTTCCCAATGAAAGTACAAAAGTAGGTTTTCCCAAAATTTTCCAAGTGTCTTCTGTCATAATAATCACTTGTGTTTCCTCATCCAAGACACAGCCTTATATGTCAAAGACTTCTATTCTTGTACTTATGCATTGTTTTACTTTCAGGATCTCTGATAAACTAACATCTTTGTGATCATTCATCGTTTATTTCAACTGTAATAACATAGTTTGAGATTCCTCTAATTCTTTCTCTTTATGATTCTCTAACATGCTCTTAGTCTCTTGACTTCCTTCATAGTTTTGTTTTCTCATATTCATTCTTTCAACTTTAGCAATCATCCTTGGACAATCCTTAGCCTCATGACCAAAAATCTTACAAAAAAGACAAATAGGACTTGTACTGGGGTATTCCTTAGCAAGATGTCCCGGTCTTCTGCAGTTATAGAAAAATGTCAATCCTCTTTTCCTTTTAAATTTTCCCCATCCTCTTCTGTACTACGCACTAGGGTCACAGTGCTGGACCTACAATCTGCAAAAATTGTTTCTAGGTTCCTGCATCCAATTATTAGTCTAAAAATGCTTTCTATGCATAGGAATAACATATCTTTCTTCATTTCTATTAAATTTATTTAGATCAAATATTTCTTCCAACTGTGCCCTAGCCTTCAGACTAGGACAAAATTTATTAAACATACTTAAATTCATGCTTTTGAAACAAAAGTTTTTACTTATCTTACTCTTATTAAAGCACAAAGCTTACCTCTTTTCAGATCTTACCTCTTTTCTTCAGTTCAGATTTCTTTCTTAGCACAGAGCTTCGCAAGTCAAGTAGAGTACTGTACACTACAGAAGGAGATCTACGCACAAAGATTCTCTTTTCTCTACTTCAGTTCCTAGCAATCACAGTTTCAATCTTGGCAACAGAACCATTTGTTAGCACAGGTGCAGACCTAGGGTTCAACGCTTCAACAACACACCAACAAAACCCTAACTACCGGCCCTTTCGGCAACACCTGCAAAGCAGGAGAAGTCTCACCCGAGGTAGAAACAGGGGGGGTTACAGGACGTAGGTTTCTAGAACCAAGATTGGACATGGATCTTTGATAATAACACTTCACAGAGTACTCTATTAACACTTAGGACCAACATGCATTAGTTCATTAGCTTTATTAACATCACAGAGCAAACCAAAAGATAGATCAACGCAGTAACAATAAAGATTAATCATTTCAACCACTTGGCACATAACACTGAGTTAGATATGACATTCATTTATATTTAACATAAGTAGAGAACTAAGCATCAATAGATCTATCTAGCATATATAAAATCACTGAGTAGATTCATAATATAAACAACACAACACAAAGCAAACCCAATACACAAGATATACGTGGTTCACCCTAGTGTGGGGCTATGTCCACCAACTGCTTCATATTCTTTATTCTTCTTCTAAATATTACATTCATTCGCTCTTGTGCAGTAAGCCACAGAGCTGAGCTTCGCATAGGACAGGAGATCTATACACTGAGCACCAAATCCTCCTTCCAAAATTAGGTCAAGGCATAGAGACAACTTTCTATCAAGCATAGAGCCTTAACACATTTACATTTTGTTGCACAAAGTAACTCAGAACTACTTGCACTTAGCTACCAAGACTTCGATCCCAATAAGCCTCTCTTCTACCATACATTCTTACTTATTTGTACTTTTACAATCCCTTACAATAAGGCCTAATCATGGGAGAACCCATGGGATGACATCCCATAACCCATTACAAAAACCCTAAAGAACCCCTTGTTGGGTCCACATAGCCCGCACAATAATTGAGATCTACGATCTCATCTCTGCCTGGGCACTCCATCTTCGACAAGCCTGTCAAAGTCCAAAAAATGGTCCAACCCTGACCAAGGTTTCCTCAAAACTTAGTTGAGGGACAACAAGTATAAATAGGAGATGTATGAGGTAGATTGAATAATCTTTTTAGTAATATTTGTAGGATTCTTTAGAGAGATATTTGTGTGAATGTTTGCATGAAGAAATTACTTAGAGCATCCTTTTGAGTTGAATGCCATTTGTTGAGATCCGTGGAGCTCAGATGGAGTCAATGATGAGATGTAACTGAGGTTCAGGTTGCAAGTTGTGGCTCTTGGTGCAACATTGGTCCGCCTCACCACACATATACTATGATGTAATGTGTTCAACGCTATTTTGATGAAGAATAAGAAACAAGAAGAAGATATGTGTAATGGGTTTGAATGTGTTTCATTGTTTCTGCATCTATGAATAGATGAATGAAAGGGTTATTTATAGTGCGCACTAGAATATGTATGACATAATAGATGTTATTGAATGGATAAAGTAATAGATATTATAAGTGTTGTAGTAGAATGCATGTTACGACATGAATAGAAGCAGTAGAACATAACCAACCCCTTCCCTGATTATAGAAACTTGCGTCATGAAATGCCCATAATACATCTCAAATGAGACTGCACTATGCACTATGTGCGCAGTGTTTCGTTTTGTTTTACCAGAGGGGTCGATGGTGAAAACGGTTTTGTTGGAGAACTAAGGTAGAACCCGGGTCAACCCATACATCCAGCAGATGTGAAAGATCTTGTTGCATAAAAACAAATTGTTAAACAACTTGCAACCTCGCATTGTTTAGAGTTAAGTTGAAGGCATATGAATCAAAGGATGAGTCATAACCCAAGGAATTCCAATATCATCACAATCAATAGAAAACATGATCCAAATGATCTAGTCTTCAATTAGTAGTTTTTCCATACTATATGTTCAGATAAATTGGTAAATATGTTGTAATTTTCATTTCTATTACTTGCATCATGAATAACCCATGCATTAGGAGATATATCAAATAATTTTCTTAATCACTACTAGTTGCTGAAGAGTGGAAAGAAAATCAGTTTATAAATCAATGAATGTGTCACTAGAAACGTTTTGAAGTTTCGTTGTTGATGGAAATGGATGGTCACAATCCTTACAATGTTTCCTTATACGTTGAGATACATCTGATGATCATGGGCTATGATTCATATTGCTAAATGGAATTTTGGTTGAAAACAACAAACAACCATTGCACTTGTTATATTTTGTTGGTATCACTTTCAATTTTTATTCTTGGGTATATGTTCGTTTTTGGATTAGTTCATTTATGATAACCTCATTGTAGATTTATTCCATAATCAATGCAGAGCTTTGGAAATTTCAAGTATTCTAGTGATGCATTTAGTTTTTCCCATATTGCATTATGTTGTGGATTTTGTTGATATAAACCTCACAATGTAGTGACGCACAACCACATATTGTAGAGTTGGCAGTGTATAGCAATATTGGGTTGTATGTGCAACAAATGCATCAAACTATATTTAGTAAAGGGATTTTTATTAGATTGAGGATTGCGACCACTAGAATAATGAGAGAGATCACGGATGGTTAAATAATTAATTTTTTTAAACATGTTGACCACTTCATAAGTGCTTGATGGAATAAAAAAAATGTGAACATCAAAGAAGGTAAAGAAGGATGTTGCAGATGGATAAGAGGATATGTAGTTGCATGCATTCATGGTTATACAAATTGTTCATGAGCAATTGCAAAGTAGGAGTTAGCGACAAGTAGTCCACAATCATGCAAATGATATGATGGAAAGGAAAATACACATAGGGATTTAAACTCAAACACAGAGACATGTATATTTTTGTTGTTTTCCATAAAATTTGTCCACATTGGGGCATCAAAGAAATAAGTTTATCTTTATATTGAATAATGGTTCCATGGTTAATCCAGGAACATATGGTGGGAGTGGTGTATAGTTTTTGTGTTTTGGAAGGTACGAATAGGAGGCTTAACCATTTTTTTTTATTTTTTTAAAGAGGGAAATATAAACCATATTGAAGAAGGGGATATAAGGTTTTTCAAGAAAACTTGAACTCTTCTATAATTGTTTGGCTCAACATAAATTGATTTCAAAGGGTGTCCATTCTTTGTAAAATTACAAAGCAGTTATATAATGTTCTATAAGATATAAGGGGTTCCATTCTTTCAAATCACTTGGATGATCCATGATTGCTAATAAAAATAGAACCTTTTTATTTAGTCCTAGATCCGCCCAAAATTTAATAAGGGAGTCTTAGGATCTTTATTTGTGGCATGGTGTTTATTAGTGCCTTGTCATAGTGTTGGTGAAATTTTATTGCTCTTTTCTGGAAAAGAACACATGCACAGAAAGAAACCTAAAGCACTCTCAACTAAATAGTCAAGAACTCTAATATAGTGTAGGAAAACAAAGGGACAAACAAATTTTCACTTAAAGACAAATAAGTACAAAATTTTTACATAATACAAATAATCACTTGCAATTGTTATTTTGTAAGTCTACAAAGTCTTTGAAAGTATTTTTTAGTAGGTTTGATTGTAATTCTAAATTTTGGAGTGTAAGTCTCTCTTCGAGTATTTCGGGATAAAGGGTGGAGTTCTTTATTGAAGGCATTATTTTTTAAAGGTCCGTTGAGTTATGTACATGAACCTTCTTGAAATTTGAATACGAAAGTCCTGTAAGAGTCCATCATGGGAATTCAATTTTTTTGAAGGTCAAAGGTCTTAGAAGGATCAGTCTTAATTCTAAAAGGAAGTTTTTGTAAAACCCGCCTTAAATTGAATAAGGGGGTCTAGAAAGGGGTCAAAAAAAAAATTGAGTCATAAGAGCTTTTGCAAAATATTCCATCTTTGGTCCTAACTAAACTTAATAATGATAGGAATAGAAGGAATGTTTACTTTGTTGCAAACATTGATAACCATAGCTCCAAGATCAAGAATTCAGATTAACAAAGGAACTCTTATTGATGTTCGATTACATGTTTACAAGTAATGCACAGAAAGGTGGATATGCTTCAAGCACAACTAAATTTTTTGGCTGCAGCATTGACATCACTAAACAAAGATACCATGGAGTGAAGGATCAAATTGAGCTTGCCATTTATGAGTTAGAGTTCTTTTCATTTGATGAAAATGAATTTAGTGAAGCACTAAAGGAAGACTTGGTTGAGAAAAACAAGAAGAATTACCAACTACCTACTAAAATTGCATTTCCAAGGCATATTTTTAAATCTTGGGAAGATTTGTAGTTCAAGAGGAAAAAAATATGCCGTAGGGTATGAAAAGAATGAGTTTGACTTCTTTCATATTCCTAATTACTTCAAAGAAAATACATTTGTGAATGTAGTGTTTCTTGATGATGATTTGCAAAGGCATACAATTGATGTTGAAGTTACGAAGAAGTAGTTTGAGGATAAGGATAATTATGATGTATTTGATGATGATAAGATGTGTGGTGATGGATAATTTGGTGAAATACCTAAACATTTTCGGCACTATCATCCTGTTGGTCATTAAGAGTTGCATTGTTTTGATTTTAACCCATGTTTTTGGGATAAGATTTTTTTTAGAAAGGTGTCGTAAGCAAATGAAGGTTCATTGGAAATAAGTAAATTTTGGATGATTAAGTACTTGGTGCTGAGAGTTGGAAGCCAAGTTTCTGGAATTATCTTACCATCAGGTTGACACATAAGTATAACCATGTGTATTCAAAGAGGTTTCCATATTAGTTGACTATGAATGTTTTTAGTGAGGAATTGATGATTTAGGGCATTACCAGGGTCCAATTGATGTTGCAATTTGAGTATAATATTGGGTCTTTAGACTATGTTGAAAGTTTGTATGGTTTCCCTTTTCCACTTTTAGAGGAGGTGAATTGTTGTTATTGATTTATAGGTATGGGGACTTCTCACTTTTGATAGGGAGAGGGGGGAAAGATTGATGCTATTTGTCAAGTTTCAAAGTCTACTACTTAGCGGGCCTTCCTTCATCCATGAGGTTCTTTCTCCTCCCATGAAAAGAAAAGGGAGACCGCACGTTCAACGCAAATAAAAGGTTAACGCACCTCAAAATCAAATAAAATCAAGGGAACAAAGGAGTTCATCGACTTGGTGGATCTCTTGAATTATAAAATCTTGGTGGATCGATGACGTTTGGTGGATTTTTATAATTGATTAATTATAAAAATCCATCAAACGTCAATCTTTATAAAACTTTTTATAAAAATCCATAAAACTTAAACCTTTTATAAAACTTTTATAATTTATAAAAATCCCGGGATTGAGTGACTTTCGATGTTCGATGGATTTTTATAAAATCAAACTTCAATCTTTGATGAATTTTTAAAATTGGTCGACCATGTCAATCCCAGTATGAATTTTTACGTCAAAAGGTGTATACCTATTGACAATGGGCAGATTTAATAGGGGTTTAGTGCTTAATAAGTTTTCTATGGACAGTATTAAATATAGCTGGAATATTCTTAGTAGTCACACAAAATAAATGGCTGTGATTTCAATCATTAACTTTCTAGCTATTATAAAGACATTTGTTTATGTGTTTACTTTTTTACATTTACTTAATCATATTTAAAAATTACTTTGATAACTAACTGATTGCCACCTAAGTGATTAACAAAAATTAAAATATTAACACTAGATAAATGAAACTCAACCGTTTATTTGTTAATCAATAATAAAATTTAATATATTCTTTAAAGGATTCTTTTCATCTTATCAACTTTTCGGCGTTGATCAGCCACAATTATATGGTTGTGCTAGTTATAAAACCTTTTATAAAAATCCTTCGAACATCAGTCAATGACAGACGTTCGATGTTAAATGGATTGACGGACGTTCGATGTTCGAAGGTTTTAGTCAATGACAGACGTTCAATGTTCGATGGATTGACGGACGTTCGATGTTCGAAGGTTTTAAAACGTTCGATGTTCGATGGACGGACTGACGTTCGATGTTTGAAGGTTTTCAATCCATCGAACGTCAGTCATCGAAGGTTTTATAAAAATCCATCGAACGTCTGTCATTGACCTATTCTGTGCCACGTATCGCAGTTGAGGAGATCCTTGTTCGAAAAACATTGGCCTGATCAATTATAAAAATCTCATCCCCGTCCCAGCAAACCTTGAGTAAGCATTCATTCGTTTATTATTTGTGTGATGGCCGGTTTTCCTTTTCGTTCATTCATCTGCTTTTTCAATGGCAATTGCAGGATATCCATGAGATACAGATACGATGTTTTTCCCAGCTTCAGATGGAGCGATGTGAGAAAAGGGTTTGTCGATCATCTCGACCGTGCCCTCACAAGCGCAGGCTTCCGTGTCTTCCTCGACACGCGCGATGTGAACAGTGGGGACGACATCTCTGCAACCCTACAGCAGGCAATCCAGGGGACTCGCATCCTCATTCCCATATTCTCCACTAATTATGCACAATCTTCCTGGTGCCTAACAGAATCCTCGCTCATTGCACGCCAAGTACGAGAGGGGTCGGCCATCGCCATTCCTTTGTTTTACGACGTCATTCCTTCGCAAGTTCGGCGGCCGGAGCAATGCGGTGGTCCTTTTGCTGAAGCATTCCGAGAGCATGAGAACAGTGGAAGATACAGTGCAGAGGAAATCAGAGAATGGAAAGCTGATCTCTTCCAACTCTGTCGTCTCTCTGGCTACTCGCTTCAAGAAGACTTCAATGGGTGGGTAACTCACTCTTCCCACTCCTCTCTTATTTATTTCTGTGTCTCTATTTCTGTTTCTGTTTCTTCCAGTTGAATTCTTACTATTTCTCTGTGTTTATTTCTCTGTCTCTATTTCCAAACTCTGAGCATTCCAGCTATGAAGCAGCGCTGGTGAAACGTGTGGTTGAAGAGGTGGCTAAACATTGCAAGACGGGCCGCCGCTGCTTGTTTTCAATTTAATACTACTGCTCTGTTATCAAAGCTGGGATCAAAGACCATTCTTCTATTGTTATTATGTTTTTCAAATATAAATTATACTCTTATCTTTTCTGAGAAAAATATACAAATGATATTTCAATGGAATTTTGATTTAAGCTTCTGCAAACTCGTCTTTCACTTTCACTAATTCCACTCTGCTTAGCCCCGTCCTTTACAGTTTTGGTAAAGAAACCCTATATTTATTTACTTATTTTAATATATTAATAAAACTTGACACTACTTTTTATATATATATATATATATATATATATATATATATATATATCATTGTCTTTATTTTCTCTCCCTTTGAATATTAATAATTCTCTTTCTTAACTTTTTCTATTGTAATATCCCTTTTTACTTTTAATTTAGTGTTGTATATATTTTACAAAGTCATATGGCCATGGGGCAATGTGTAAATTTTGTAAATCATAATGATAAATAAAAATAATATCAATGCAGGACACAAACATAATAACTAGGGGATAAGTATCCACAAAAGTGGGAAGGGTCCAAGGGGTCTCACAAGGGAGAGATCATAGAAGGGAGAGATCATCAATATTAATGTCAACCCATATTTTTTTAGAAATGATCATCAATATTAATGTCAATTCACATTTTTCTAGAAATTACCTTGTGTTATGAATCTTCTATTTTCCTTCAAAGTGTTTCTAAAGTCAATCATTGAATTTGTGTAAGAGGGTGGGTGAGAGAAGTCACTTCAACAAGTTATTGTGAGCATGGGGGATAGGTAAAATCCTCCTTAGCAGGAGTGTGAGTGAAGAAAGCAAGGAAAATAACACTTAATATGGAAAAATGTAGTGTTCAATTACTTGGGGGAGAGCATCCAAGCAATCAAACGAGTCAAGGACACACAAGGTGTTTTGAGAGGCACCAAGAGGTTTACACAGTGGTATTAGAGACCATGTGATCCTAAATTGATCTTTTAAAGACTATGGTTAAGTTTATGCATGAGTTGATTTACCATTTAGGAATTAAAGAGAAAAAGATTAATGAAAGAAGTTGCAGCCATATAAGAATTAAAAACAACAAACCATAACACCAAGATTCATAACAGAGTTCAGCACAAGTTTTCCTACGTCTTCGGGCCTTTGTCTTAGTGGGGGGGGATTCTTATTCATATTCAATGCTTTAAGAATACAAAAGAAGGGCTTACATAACAACTCCTGAAACCACCTTTCAGATATGCAACTTCTGGATAGAAACAAACATCACCTTTGGCTGGAACAGGTAATTCTGAGAATTTTGAGTACAAACTCGGTTATGCTTGGCTCGACATGTTGGGCTCTGAAGGCACTTTTTTGTTCGGCTACTCGGATGAAAAAACATAACCCATATTTAGACTTCCCTCGAAATTTGTAACTTTTGAGTATAAAGTTGACCTACTTCTAAACAAGCCCTCGAGACCTCCCCTCAGCCCAAATTTCAATGTTATGCCCTGTCAAATCCGTACATTTCATATAGTCTCGAACTACATGCCAAAAAAATCATTTTTCTCAATTTTTGTGCCCGGCTAAATAAGTCATACTCCGCCAAATTTACCGACAGTTAGCTAAACTTAGCGGGATTTAGCCAGATTTGGAGGATTCCCGCTAGATTTGGTGGAATCCACCAAACCACTTTGACCTTCCAAAAGGTGCCACGTGGTGCCTCCTCATTGGGCCATGTGTCACCCTGTCATTGGCCCAAGCCATGTCATCCTGCACAGTTAGTTGTCACGTGCCATCCGTATAGCCACATCAACCTTCCTAATCAACTGCCACATGTCATCCGTACAGTGCCATGTCATCGTCTGTATAGTGCCACATCATCTTCCATACAGTGCCATGTCAGCATCTATACAGTGCCACATCATCCTCTGTACGACCACGTCAGCATCTATACTTTCCATGTGTCACCTTGCCATGTGTCACTTATGTACAATGTCACGTATCACTTTTTTAGTGGGCCAAATCACCCCTGGAAATGCCAAAAATCACTCACGTGGCACTTCCTGGTGTTGCCATGTGTCATGCTGACGTCAGTATGACTTAATGTTGATTTCATCATGACGTACTACTAACGTCATCTACCACATCAATTGTACGTCCTTTGACCAGTTGACCTTGACATTGACTTTGACTTTGACTTTTTTACTTATTTGGGAAAAAGTTGAGATGGCCATAACTTTCGCATACGATGTCCATTTTTGGAAAAAAACATAATTTCATAATCGGCATGGCGAGCCCTAGGCAATGGCACTGGTTTTGTCTGATTCCAAGAACTTTTATTTTTAGTCCTTTCTGGATCCATTTTGGATCATTCCTCCCCACTAAGAACTTTTTGTCCTCCAAAAGGGTATTAACCAGTCATCAAGTGTAGGATAGGCCTCTCCACTTGTCCTTTGTCTTTAAACTTTGTCATGTGCATCTTTTGCATAATAATAATTGCATAGTAACCAGGATAATTGAAATCATATTGTTAGCTATTTGAACTCATTCACATCTTACTGAATCGACTACCATCCATGTAGAAGACATTAACAGTGATAGCATCAAAAATATGACTAAAAATGAATGAATATGTTTGACGAACTTGCATGACATTAACTTATCTTAAAGCAAAGTATGATTGAACTCCCATCCTAGAACCATCTCATGTTCATGCTTAAGATCAACTGTTTTACTTAGCACAATTACAGGTGTATTTCTTACATGAGATTCCTTATTTAATTGTTCCATTGTTAGAAGACATTGATTTGCTTTTATGTGATGAGCATGTACAACATATTCAATTCCCTTCTTAAACAAGTGATATTGATTCTGTTCCATGTAGAAGATTGTTTTGCGATCATATAAATAAGGGCTTCCTAAGACCATTCCACATGTTTCTAGTGGCACCACATCACATATTACTTCATCCACATGCTTAGATGTAATTGAAAACTTTATGATACATTGCTTTGTTATGGGAAATTTATGATCTTTTCTTATCCAATTTAGTGAATAGGGTTTGTGATGCATCTTAGTGTTTAATCCCAATTTCTTAACCACTTCTTCTGAAATTAAGTTAGATTGAGATCCACTATCTATCAATGTGTCGATCTTGGTATGTTTCATAATGACCCTTATATCAAAAAATCTACTTCTAGAATCATAAACATCAAAATTTTTACCTGTCAAAC
Organism: Picea engelmannii; assembly: GCA_009831015.1. Taxonomy (NCBI): domain Eukaryota; kingdom Viridiplantae; phylum Streptophyta; class Pinopsida; order Pinales; family Pinaceae; genus Picea; species Picea engelmannii. The sequence continues at coordinate 219,460 of ML777507.1, forward strand.
CAACTGTTGTATTCTTAGACTCATCACCTGAATCATACCCCAAGTCTGCTGGTTGTGTTGTTGTTGCAATTTTTTGCCTCCCTTTCCTCTCTTTGAACCACTTCGATTTCTTCTCTGGGTGCAATTACCAACAATGTTCATCATCGTGCCCTTCATTCTTACAATGTTTGCAAAAGAGTTTATCTTCCTTCACTGTTGTTGAATTCGCTTTCTTCCCAATCCATTTGTCTTTGCCTTGTTTATTTGAAGATGATTCCCTTGATACACTAACTCCAGTTTTCCCTGCTTCAATATAAGTTGCTTGAATAGAAACCTCATCAAGATTAGTAGGTCCAAACATAAATATAGTATTATGAATATAAGAAGGTAAACCTCCTATATACTTCATAAGAGTTTCTTGTGTAGTCAATGGAACATCTAACATCAAATCCATCTTATGAAATCCATCTGTATATTCTGCATCGATTTTCCTTTCCTTAACTTAAGACTTTTCCATCCAATTAAAGTCGTTTCCTTATACCCCAAAGGATAGAACTGTTTTTTAAGTGCGGAAATAAAGTCATGCCATGATGGAAAAATCTTACCAACTTGTTGAGTTCCATGTTTGATCTTACTTTGCCACCAGATGAGAGGTGTGCCTTCCATATGAAACGATGCCAATCTGATTTTGGTTGCCTCATCTCTGATTTGTTGCACATTAAAATATACCTCCATCTATCTAACATAGTTATCAAGTTTCTCAACATTAACTTCGCAATCATACATAGGAAAAACAAATTTTACATCAAGTTTAAGTAATGGCATATCAGACTTATGTTTATGAGAATGTTTTCTTGAAGAAGTAGTATTCAAAATTGTACTTGAAGAAGAAGAAGAAGAAGGAGATGAAGGAGGTGAAGAAGGAGGTTTAAGAGGGTCCTCTCCTTCTTCATTGTTGCCCTGTTTTGAAAAATCCCCTTGAACCGGTCTCTTTTGTTCCAAGTAATCATCGTACAACACTTTTACCATCTCTGACATAGAAAAGCAAGTTCTTTGAAACTCTCTTTCTTGTTGAGAAAGTATTTCTTCCGATGTAATCTTCTCACTTTGAGTTGTCCTCTTTCTTGATCCAATCTATGGATCTCCTTCTACAAACTCTCCTTCACAACGACTTAGGTTTTCCATGGTAATCATGTTAACTCAAACAACCGACTGTCAACCTCCTCTGATACCACTTGATCCGAAATTGATCTTTTAAAGACTATGGTTAAGTTTATGCATGAGTTGATCTACCATTTAAGAATTAAAGAGAAGAAACCTAATGAAAGAAGTCGCAACCATATGAAAAGTAAAAACAACAAACCATAACACCAAGATTGATAATGGAGTTCATCACAAGTTTGCCTACATCTCTGGGCCTTTGTCTCAGTGCGGGAGGCTTCTTATTAATCTTCAATGCTTTAAGAATACAAAAGAAAGGATTACATAACAACTTCTAAAACCACCTTTTAGATATGCAACTTCTGGACAGAAACAAACATCACCATTAGCTGGAAAAGGTAATTCTGAGACTTTTGAGTATGAACTTGGTAATGCTTGGCTCAACATTTTAGGCTTTGGAGGAACTTTTTTGTTCAGATACTCGGATACAAAAACAAAATTCATATTCAGACTCCCCTTGAAATTCTGCAACTTTTGAGTCTAAAGTCGACCTACTTTTAAACAAGTCCTCGAGACCTCCCCTTGACAAAAATCCCAATGCTGTGCCCTATCAAATCCATACAGTCTTGAACTACATGCCAAAAAAAATCATTTTTCTCGATTTTTGTGCCCATCTAAATAAGCTAGACTCCGCCAAATTTAGCAAAAGTTAGCCAAACCTAGTGGGATTTCACCAGATTTGGAGGATTATTGCCAGATTTGGTGGAATCCCCAAAACCACTTTGACCTTCCAGAAGGTGCCACGTGGCACCTCCTCATTGCACCACGTGTCACCTCATCATTGGCTCGATCCACTTCATCCTGCACAGTCAGCTGCCACATGTCATCCATATGACCACATCAGCCTACCCAGTCAACTACCACATGACATTCGTACAGTGCCATGTCATCGTCCGTACAATTCTGCATCATCGTTCGTACAGTTGCATGTCAGCATCCGTACAGTGCCACGTCAACATCGATACTACCATGTGTCACCCTGCCATGTCATCATCTGTACTTTCTATGTGTCACCCTGCCACGTATCACTTCCATATAGTGCCATGTGTCACTTTTTTAGTGGGCCAAATCACCCCTGAAAATGCCAAAAATGACTGACACGTGGCACACCTTGGTGTTGCCACGTGTCATGATGACGTCAACATGACATACTACTGAAATCATCATGATGTACTACTGAAATCATCTTCCATGTCATTTATACGGCCTTGGACCAGTTGAATTTTACTTTGACTTTGACTTTTTTGCAAGTTTGGGAAAAAGTTCAAATCACCACAACTTTTGCATACGGTGTCCATTTTTGGAAAAAAACATACTGTCGATATCGCCATGAGGATCCCTACGCGATGGCGCTGGTTTCGTATGATTCCAATAAATTCAATGTTTAGGCCTTTCTAGATCCATTTTGGATCACCATTAGTGGGGAGCAGTGAGAGATTGCATAGTTGTGTAGAGGAAGTGAGTTGGATCAACATAGAATCATGGAGTGTGAGAGGTGAAGAAGTAAGTTTTCAAGCATACATAGTGAACTCTCTATGAGAGAGAAAGTTTCCCTCAGGGTGGTAATTTGTATTCTTATAGTATTTCCTAGTAGCTGACATCCCTAGTGTCCCAAGTAGTGAGATTCATGTCCGACCAAGTGCACTGGAGCCTTTGTGGGAGAGGGAAGGACCAAGGGACTGAGATAAATGAACGGGTATCCCCTTTCCCTTTCTTGGGTTATGTGGGAAGAGATATGGGTAGATTGGGATAGAAATAGGAAGACAAGTCACCATGGGAAGAGTTTAACTATGAGGGTGCTTATAGTCTTCCTAGCAGCTAATATACATGGTGTCCCAAGTAGTGAGATTCATGTTCGACCAAGAACACTAGAGCCCTAGGGTGAAGATGGAAGACCCGATGGAATGAGAGTAGTGAAGAGGGATCCCCTTCCTTGGGTTGTGAGGGTTGTGGGGAAGAGATTTGAGTGGATTTGGATAGCGGTAGGAAGACTAGTTTCTTTGGGAATACTTTGACTATGAGGGGCACCTTATTTTTTGAATACATAGCCCTAACTCGAGGGTGATATACTACTGAGATATAAAGAAACAAATATATGGTTGGGAGGAATAACCATCCCCTGTAATTGGTTTCATGTTTGTTTCTTAAGATAAGTGTTAATCTTTGTGCTTGTATTCTTGTTCATAGATTAATTGTTGTTCATGAAAACTTTGAGTTCATTATTTTATATGCTATTATGAGTTGTTTTAGTTTCTATTCATGGTTTTACAAGTTTTGTTAGATGCATGATTGGTAGGAATATTTCATTGTATTTGTATTTATCTTTAGTATCAAAACATAAATTTTATGGTAGTGTGTCTCAAATAGGGTTCTAGGTGCATTACAGTGAGGTAATAGAGCTATTAAAAAGTCATTTTGTTGTAATGCATCTCAATTGGGGGCTAGGGTGCGTTACATAGTGGTATTAAATATATGGTTACAACACGCGGGGTATATGGGTCAGAGACAGTGCACATGAAGGGAATTGTGTATCCTTCATTGGAAATTTCAGTAAAAGTCCTGAGATCTAGTTGTTTAGCAAGTTGCAAAGCCAACGAAAAGTGAGTAGATCTTTGTACAAACTAAGAGAGAAAATATATATTTGAATATGGAAGCATGACATAGAGGAACTATGAGGAACATCACATCATGTTGACAAACATAGATAGTTGTGTGGCAAGGTTCAATTGACATCGACCCAATGGCTTTCAAGAATCTCGGCTTCGATCCATAGGCAAGGCTAGTGGCTAGATAGTTTCAATATCGCATAGTTTTGGACCATTCGATCTAAGACCACTCATAGAAGGTGAATTACCTGAAATCATTGCAAGAGGTAGGTTATGGGAGAATCCATAGGTATGTCAAAGTGTCATTCTAAAGGGAGGATCCCACAAGCACGAGTCTGTGAGGATGAGGATCATCCATCACATCGAGAGTAGATCTTGGTCTTTCATTGAAACTAAACTCACAGGAGAAAGCTTACGAGGAAAGGCTTGCTAAAATAATGTCATGTGGAAAGGATCATAGGATAAATATAGCAAGGAAATAGGGAAAGGCTTGTGGGAAGGAGCACACATGAGAAATCTCATGAGAAGGAGCTCATGGGATAAAGCTCGTGGGAAAGAGCTTCATGAGGAAAATTATGTGAAGGGTTTTTTTTACAAGCTTGTGTCTTTCAAGATATAGGAAAATCATAAGAATTGGTTAAGTCACCACTCCATAGGGAAAATTCCATGAAGTTGTTTTTTCGATAGGCTTGCGGGTTCCTAGTTTAGAGAAATTTTTCGATGATAGGTGCACAGGTAGACCTAGAGGATGACGGGGCTGGCCAAAATGGCCATAGAAAGTGACATCATAGATGTGGAGCATGATATGTGGGATCCCACTGCCACGTCATGAGACACGTCAACAAGGGAAGGAAAATTAGGGATTACCATGTGGTTGTTGGGTACAGGTGGGAGCCACAATTGCTAATGGTATAGGTAAAGGACAAGGAGGAATATTCTCCATTAAACTAGGTGTTGATATTATATCTTGACTGTCCATTGGATATCGATGGTCAAGAATGCTTGTTTGGAAGATGATGCAGGAAGTGGCAAGCCTAATAGTGTTGTGGGATATAGACAACAAGAGAATCCATGAGTATGTAAAGTTTCCACTCCAAGGGAAAAGGCCCATGGTGTTAATTCCAATAATATTGCAGGTTGCAGACCATGAAAGAAGTTCATGTGCATGTAAAACTATCACCCAAATGACAAATCCTAAATGTGAAAGGTCCAACAATATTTTGGACTGTGAGTTTCAGGAGGAAATTGTAACTTGGAAAGTTTTCATTCTGATTGGAAATTTACAAGGGAACAAGCCTAATAGTGTTTTAGGTTGTGGGATGCATGGATAATTGGTGTGTATGCATAAATGACATCTTGATTGGAAAATCCCAATTGAGGGAGCCCGGTAGTGTTTTGGGCTATGAGCTATGGGGAAATCTATAAGCATTACAAGTTTCATATTGAAGGAAATTCCTCATGAAGGTATTTATGATAGTGTTGTGGGTTAAAATAATGAAGGATTAAGTTCGATGGTGTAGGGTAAGACACATCAACCTGAAGGAGCCATATCGGTCCATGTGGATGCCAGTGGGTTGGTGATGTTGGATAGTATGTATGATCAAGTACATGTGGAGGCAGCATAGACTTGATGACATCATCACATGAAAATTCCCAAGAAACTTTAAAAGGGAATAACTTACTTCTCCGAGCACAAAATTAACTGAAAGAATAGTCATTGGAAAGATGTTAATGAGAAGAATCATCATATGCATATAAATTTATGAATGGAGCATCAAAACCCTAAAAAAGGTAGAAAGAATATGTATGAGGTATTAATGAGGAAAAATTATGTAGAATTCTTAGATTATTTTTATTTAATCTAACATAAATTATTTTATGGCTACACATTTTGAAAAATTAGGCTTCAAACAAAAAAGAGAAGGTGCAGTATGAGGAGAAAATATATGAAATATGATTAGGGTTCTTTCACCCAGGAGGAGGAGGTGAGAGGGCTCCATGTTATCATGGGAAATGCAGAAACTGAGTCAAATGGGAATCAGATTCGAGTGGGACTAGTAGAGATAGTTGAAACTATGATAATCCTATAGAGGGAAGTGCAAAGCTATCTAGAAGATAATGAAAGGATAATGAGAGATTAGGAAGAGATACTAAAGAGTTTGAACTTGTTACAAAAGAAAGTCAATAAGGACACTTCCACAAAACAAGTGTCCAATGCATGACATGTATCAACATCTAATTCTTATGACCAAATTGAGGATCCCATATGGTCTAAACAATCAAGGAGTGTCAACAAACAACATAACCACTCCCTAGGACACTTGACCAAAAGAAAACATGCAAGATTAGGGTTAGTGAATATCCCAAGTGTGTCCCATATCAGACATCAAAAGAGAAGATATCTGCCATATGTCTTGCAAGGAGAGCTTGGGAATCTCAAGCCATTATCTTTTGATGGAGAGCATAGGAAGGGAAAAGAGAAATTAGCTTGGTATTTGGGTATGAGGACATATTTATAGTTGAATGATTACCTATAAAATTTAGAGGCCATAAGTACATCTTACCATCTTCAAGGAAAAGCTTCTATGTGGTGGGATCAACTCAAGTAGACTAAGCACATTGATGAGAAGAGGATTTATTGGAAGCATCTCAAGAAATATTTCCAACAACAGTACTTGTCAGAATGATATTATGATAGGAATATGCAAGAGTTATTTGAACTCAATCTTAGAAGCATGAACATAGAGGAATGTGAAAGGATATTCTTGGATCTTTTGAGGTGTGTGGATTTCATCAAGGATGAAAAGGTTAATATTGATAGGTTCTTAAGTGGGTTTCCAAGATTCTACAAGAAAACAATTCATTATGATGAGCCAAGTGTTGATACTAAGAGGGGGGTGAATCAGTATTAAGTACAATTTAAAACCTTTTTCAACTTATACTTAAACCTTTCAACTATATCCAATGAGAAATGAACAATAGTATAAGAGTTACACCAATACACCACAATACACCATGCACAATATATGAGAAATAATCAATAGTTATTGTTC
>ML777507.1:234449-250994 GCA_009831015.1 Picea engelmannii
AGGACCTGGCAATTTCTCTGGTGGACGTAGCCCACACTGGGTGAACCACGTAAATCTGTGTCTCTCTTGTATTGTGTGTCTTCTGTGTTTTTTGTTTCTTCATTTGTTTTATTTTATTGCTCCGCGGTCCTGTTTTTCTAACAGTGTTGTGGAAAAATATTTGAAGAAGAGACTCTAAAATGGTTTGTTCAGAGTATAAATTTCGGAGGGAACCCTTTAGTGTCATGGAAAAATTTCTGAATGAGATACTCTGAAGTTGAGTGTGGTTCATATATCTGGAAGTGAGTGAGTTAACCTCAGTCGTTGATCATCGAGGGTCTCACTTAGCACTTCAAGGAGGAAGAGAGAGATGGTGCAGCCTATGGGTACTAGCATGATGACGTGTGTCAGTCATTAATCGGTTGAAGAGATGAGTGTGGTACAACTAGGTGGGAAAGCCTTAGACCATAGACTAAATCTCAATCGTTGGTCAGGGAGATCGTGAGTGCATCAACATCGTCCATTGGACAGGGTTTGTCGGAGTATTTTGATAGATAGGAATGAAAATACTTTGAATGGAGGAATTTGAACCATATCTAATCATGACCATTGGTTAGTTATCAAAGAAGACAGACATATCTCGTTGTCACGACAATCAAGTTGTGACAAAATATTCCTCGATACCCTAATTTCGAAGCAACGAAACTTCCTGAATAATTGAATGTCGAATGGACATTATTGAAAAGTTATATTATTAGATGTTGTATCTATTAGAGGTAGAGTATGGGTGAACTAGGAGAAGGATCAAACATCGATGACAACCGCAATCAGTGACGCAACAAGAATCGTCAATCTGTGAGTGAGCGAGAGGAATATCAGTCGTTGATATTTGGTGATATTTATTCAGAAGGGGAGTTAAGAATCTTACGTCATTATTGACGTGGTATCTAGCCAGGAAGCCAAATTTCCCTTAGGAAAATAGGTGTCATCATTTTATTGGTTGATAGGGATCTGGAGAGGATAGACAATGTTAACCATTGATTTCGTTGGAGAGTTGATGAGGAGATATGGACCATTGGATCTAGATGCACCGTTGTTGGAAATATGAGAGGTTGGCATGATTGTGTGATGGTGTGAAATGGGCAGAACCTAGGTTCAAATATAACATTCCAACAAAACTGTTAGACACCGACCCTTTCGACATCTCCTACAGAGCATGTGAAGTGTCACTTGAGGAATCTAGAGGGGCTACATGAACCAAGGTTCTGTAGTGATGAGGGAAAGTGAGGAATTCAACATAACCATACTACTCATTATCCATTCATCTATTGTGTGCACAGTTTCTATTACTTAACATTCAATATACTCTATGCACAACATTATCCCACTTAACATTCATTCATTCATCATTCAGTTAAGTGTGAATAACCATGAAAATATATGTCAATGATATAATCATAATACTAAACATTTATCATCATTTGCACAATAATCGTAAACATCATAAACATAACACACAAACACACCATGACACAAGTTTTTAATGTGGTTCACCCTAATCTAGGCTATGTCCACAATGTTTGGCTTCTTATATTAGGAATTTATGGTATTCTTACAATTGTGCACCGCACTTACAAAAATATGCAACGGTAACCATTACCCAAACCTTCCTAGTTGTTATGTTGCAGTGCAAGTATAACTCCTCGATCATACCTAAAAAATTCTCACTCCAAAAATCATCACCCGCTCAGTTCACTCATCATCCAATACCTCCTTCTACCCAAAAATCCATTACAATTTATAGATTTTCAATGGGGCTAATCCAATTACAATGTGGAAAAAATATCTTGAAATCCTAACTAATTTCCTCCTTTTGTGTGCTAACTCCCGAACATACTTCAACTGATTTTCACATGTGTTTCTCCTTAGCTAAAATGTCCTGCAATCCATTCCATAATGATTCCAAAGATTTCTCCAAAATAGCCTACTCCAATAGTCTCCCAATACTAACATGTGGCTCATCCCGAGCCACTCAAGCCTTCTTTCAATTCCCCATGAACTTTTTGAATGTATCCTTTATTGGCTTGTCTTGCTCCTTTACCTTGGTATCCTTCTGCAAAATTGTGTCTATTATTTCAAAATTAACTCAAGACTGCATCTTCTCGACACTTTCTTCGACTGCTTGTTTGACTGTACCTCGAGTGGTTGCTAAGGTTGTTTTCACCCTATATGCTTCTTATTGTAGTACCTCCAACTTTTGTGCACAAGAATGCTTCTTTGTCCTTACCTAATTCATTTATGAATACAACTTCCTATTCTCATCCATTGTCATTACCACCTTTGATAGAAATAATGTTCCCATTACTTATTTTAACTTCTATGCATTTTTCTGCACAACCTGTATCTTTTGGATGATCTCATGGAGCTCCCTATATTCGATTAGTTGCATCTAGACGTCTGTGGTTTCTACATAGATATGAGCACAATATACCTCTAGTTATCAGTGAGGTGCTATTTCGAGTTAAGGACTTCATTTTCCATCGTCATCCAAAGGTTTTCATCCCTAGAGTGGTCTACTCCTACCTCCAGCCGGTGGCCAAACTTAAAGAAGCAATACATTGCAGGAAGGTTTATGTGGACAATATTGATGATGGAGACACCCATGACATCCAGATCATAGAATCAGAAAGATAATGCACAATAAAGGGGAAGGCAACAAAGACCACCACACCAAACAATAATGGCCCCATAAAGACTAAGAAGCATAATATTGGTATGGACGAAGCACCCAAGATGGTCATTATTGGAGATTATTGGGATAACTATATAGTCACTCAATTTGTTGGCCTCCTTAAGTGATCTAAAAATCCTTAGATGCCAATTATTTCTTAAATACACATAAACATCCAACCAGATTCAGAAAATGAAGATCGTCTTTGACTATTTTCAAAAACGCATGTGGATATGCTTACATGTCCGTAAAATTCATTAATAGTGATGAATAACTTGAAGAATAATGAGATTACACAAAAGAAAATAAAATAACTCAAATTACATATATGGATGACATAATTTACTTGGCCTTCAAAGCCCCTTTAGATAGTATGACTATTCTTCATCATCTCAAAATACTGAATTACATATAATATGAGCTTGCAAAAATCCAATTTAATGGACTTTCTTTAATTCCACTACTCAAAACAAGAAAATGAGTTCACCATTGAAATCCTTGCGAAATTCTGATAAATTTGAGTATGAGGTTGACCAAATTCCAAATAGGTTCAATTACACCCTCTTCAACACGTAAAAAAATGTGTTAAGATCTCATTAATGGAAATTTGGACTAATAATTTTACAAATTACCTCTGATCAAAAAACACACTTCAAATTCATGATCCTTATGGAAAAACAAATCCAATGAGTATAAACTTTCTTAGGTGTGGACAATATACTTTATGTCATGCTTTTCTATGCAAAACATAAACTTATACAATCTTGGCACACACTTCTATGCAGTTAGTACTTCGAGATATGTGCATTCTTTGGGATCCATGAGCATTGGGATCCAAGCCATTAAATAGGCCACGGGATAAAACTTCTCGTCCCCAATTTTGGCAACTTAATTCCACATTTAGGTGGAATCTCGTAACATTCAGGTTAGTTGTCTTAACAGTTAAAGCATTGGCTAATTATAGAGGAGGTCAGGGGTTCTATTCTTTGAGATCCTCTCTTAGTTGGCATATGCGTTGGTTGGTTTTAATATATGGTTTCAACCATATATTATATGGTTGTGTTGGTTTGAATTTTGTTATCCCCCGTGCACGTGCTATGGGATTGGTCGCATGTATTGTGTATATAAACTAGGGGCTGGTGCTATCCCTTGGGCCCTTTTCTGCCCAGAACAAAAATTTATCTAAATTCAAATATAATTTAAGCCATATGTAGGTTAAGAATCATGTGATGGTGCAATGGTAGGGGAGGCTTTGTGAAGGCTTATGGAGGTCATGGGTTCGACCCCTGTCGACTCCATAATTTTGATAAACATTAACCAATATTAGCCAATGGGAGGTCACCACATGGAAACCTCTCATTGGCTATCCCTAGCCACGTGTCAACATGCGATTTGTACACCAAGATGTACGGACTTTCCTAATCAACTTCCATCTAATCATGCCATGTCACCTGCTTTCCATGTCACCATTGTACAGACTGTATGGTCGTGTTCCACGTGTCACCCTTCTAGTGGTGACATGTTTCACCGTTTACTTTTTCCCTTTGACATTTTTGCTTGTTGACCAAACTTTTACTAGCCATAACTTCTTCATACAAACTTTGTTTGAGGTGATTTTTACATTGTTGGAAAGCTATCGTTGAGCTCTAAGCAATGAATTAGTTTTCAAGATCATTTGAGAAAGCAAAAAAATGAGCATTTCTAGGTCCTTCTAGTCCTTTGTGAGCATTTCAGATCCTCTTGGATCTCTATGAGCGTTCATGGATCCTGTTGGATCACACCTCCCCACTGAAGAGCTTCTAGACCTCTAAAAATATGGATTATTTAGAAATGAAGAGAGAATGATTTAACCTCACTTGTTCACTATCATCGATCCTTCCTTCTTGGATAAAGAGCACCTGACACATCACAACCATAATGAAGATGAAAAAATATTTTTGACCAAGTTAACCATTATCTTAAATCCACAAACTCCTCCATTCATTATTGCAGTAGCCAACAATATTCCAATGATTAGTAATAAACTGATCAACAAAACTAAATGTATAGATGCGAAGAGAATGAACCATCAACATATCTTTCCTTCTTAACAGGAACAACATCAACCAAAGGACATGTGTTACTTTCAACTCTAGGCTGTCAATATGGATCCTGGATACTAGAATTAACTAGCATGTGCCCTATAGTGACAACTATTAAATTAGTCTTCATTTGTTGAGCTCTCACAATGAACTCAATCCCATCCTTGAAAATATGATACTTGTTTTGTTCCTTGTATAAAATGAATTTCTTGTCATACAAGTATGGACTTCCCAAAACCATCCCACAAATGTCAAGTGGAACCATGTATAACTCTACCTCATGAATGAAACTGGATGTGATAAAAAAATGTAACTTGCATTGCTTAGTTACGTGTACCTCAGCATTATCACAAATCCAACCCAAAGGATACAATCTCGGATGAGGCCTAGTTTCCAATCCCAAATTGTGAACAACTTTCTCTGAAATAAGATTCACTTGTGATCCACTATCAACAAGTGTATCAATATTAGTGTGCTTTGAGATAACTTGTAAATGAAACATGTCTTTTCTTTTCCTTCCATCAGGGATTACTTTAGACTTTGCAAAATAAGTATGTGAATTGAAACTTGCAACAAAATATTTACCTTTGATTCCCATAGCTACAATATTAGTTTCATCCTCAGAATTTGATCCAAGATCTTGCACCATGGTCATGGTCTTCTTTTTACCCTTCCTAGGTTGAGCCCACTCTGGCTTCAATTCTAGATGGAACTTCCAACAATGCTTCTCATTGTGTCCTTTCTTCTCATATTGAGAACATGTAGGCCTTTTCTTTCCATCCTTCATGATTGTAGCTATCTTCTTACTCTCCCCTTTTCCCTTTGACTCCTCAAATTCATGTGGCTCCTCTAACAAATCTTCAATAACATGTTTCCCTTTGTTGGCCTCAATATGAGTAGCTTGTACTGGTACTTCGTCAATATTAGTAGGATTAAACATCAATATAACATGGAGAATATATGAATGCATACCACCAATATACTTTAGAAGAGACTCAAGAGTATGTAATGGAATTCCCAAAGACAATGCTTTCCTCTTAAATTCCTATGTATAAGCTTAAACATTTTTCCCTTTTCCTTGTTTCAAACGTTTCCAAGCTATCGTTGATGTTTACATATAAGATAATGGATAAAATTGATTTCTTAATGAAACAACAAATTCAATTCAGGAAGGAATGATTTTACCATGTTGAATAAGATTAGCTTGTGTTTGACTCTCTCACCATATCAAAGTTGTGCCGCTCAGGCAAAGAGTAGCCAATTGTATCCTTGAAGTGTCATGTGTGATTTTTTGTACCCTCCAATACAATTCAATCTGTTTGACCCAGTTATTCAACTTCTTTGCATTCAAATCTCCATCATAAGTAGGAAAATAAAACTTAGATCTAGCTTTAACAAAGGAAGATCACGAGAACGAGAAGACTTCTTATAATGTTTTTTCCTCTTATGAGAAGAATGTTTACTTTCATCGGACATAGATGGTGATGATGATGGGGACGAAGGAGACTCTAGAGATTTTTCACCTTCTCCTTCTTCTTCATATTTTACCATTGTTTCAACTGGACCACCTTCATTTTTATGAGGATTTTATCTTCGTCTTTCTAGGTCTTCCCACAACTCCTTAACCATATTTTTCATCTCAAGAAACATCCTTCAAAACTCCTTATCATCCTCAGAAAGAACATCTTCATGCTATATTTCTTTCCTTTGAAATACATGTTCAGTCTCAGGATTAAAAACTTCAAGAGTTCCTTCACCTCACTTGGATTTGGACATTGTAAGAATTCACTTGAAAATAAACATCAAAACCAGCTCCGATACCAACTTGATCTAAAAATCCCTAGATGCCAATTATTTCTTAAATAGACATAAACATCCGACCAGATTCAAAAAATGAAGAATGTATTTGACTATTTTCAAAACAAATGTGAATATGCTTACTTGTCCATAAACTTCATTAATATCGATGAATAACTTGAAGAATAATGAGATGACTCAATAGAAAATAAAAGAACTAAAATTACATATATGGATGGCATAATTCACTTCATCTTCAAAGCCCATTTAGATAGAATGATTGTTCTCCATCATCTCAAAATACCGAATTACATATAATATGAGCTTGCAAAAAGCTAATTTAATGGACTCTCTTTAATTCCACTAATCTAAACAATAAAATGAGTTCACCATTGAAATCCTTGCGAAATTCAAAGAAATTTGAGTATAAAGTCGACCAAATTCCGAACATGCTCTTTTACACCCTCTTTGACATGCAAAACAATGCACTAAGAGCTCATTAATGGAATTTTGGACTATTTCTTTTACAAATGACCTATGATCACAAAAAAAATTCAAATTCATGATCCTTGCGGAAAGGCAAATCCAACAAGTACAAAATTTCCTAGGTGTGGACAATATACTTTATGGCATGCTTTTCCAGGAGACACATAAACTTATGAAATCTCGACACATACTTCTATGCAATACATACCTGGGGATCTGTGCATACTTTTGGATCCATGCACATTTGGATGTGTCTACGTTGGGATCGATGCACATTCGTATGTGTCTACGTTGGGATCCATGTCATTATATAGAACACATGATAAAACTTCCCGTCCGCAATTTTGGAAACTTAATTCCACATTTAGGTGGAATCCTGTAACATATGGGTTGGTTGGCCTAATGGTTAAACCATTTTATATTATAGAGGAGGTCAAGGGTTCTATTCCTTGTGATCCCCTCTCAGTTGGAATATCTGTTGGTTGGTTTTAATATATGTTTTGAACCATATATTATATGGTTGCATTGGTTTGAAATTCATTATCCCCCACGTGCATGCTATGTCATCGGTCGCATGTATTATGTATATAAACCAAGGGTTGGGACTAGCCCTCGGCCCCATTTTCCCTCAAAATTAAACTTTACATAAATTAAAATATAATTTAAGCCATATGTAGGTTAAGATTCATTCGATGGTGTGATGGTAGGGGAGGCTTTGTGAAGGATTATGGAGGTGATGCGTTTGACCCCAGTCGAATCCATAATTTTGATAAACATTAACCAATATTGGCCAATGGGAGGTCGCCATGTGGTGTCCTCCCATTGGATATCTCTTGCCACTTGTCAACATGTTATTTTCCCACCTGGATGTATGGACTTGCCCAATCAGTTTCCAGCTAATCATGCCACGTCACCTGCTTTCCATGTCACCAATAGGACCTACACGTTCATGTCCCACATGTCACCCTTATAGTGGTGGCACATGTCATCCTTGGATTTTTCCTGTCGACAAAAATTTGGCCAACCATAAATTCTTCATACAAACTCCATTTGAGGCAAGTTTTGTGCTTTTGGAAAGATATAATCGATCTCTACGCAATGAAGTAGTTTTCAAGAGAATTTTATAAATTCAAACTTTGAGATTTTCTGGGTCTTTATGGTCCTCTATGAGTGTTTTAGATCCTCTTGGATCTCTGCAAGCATTCCTGGATCCTCCTGGATCATTAAGGAATATAAGGACTTGTTTTCTTGAAGTTTTTTTCAAATGAAGGACATTATGAGATACTTGGGAGCTATGAAGATCCAACTCAAACCCAATGCCAAGTCATTCAAGAGAATACCCTACTGCCTAAATCCTAAGTATGAAGAAAAGGTGTGGAAAGAACTAGATTGAATGTTGGATGCCGGGATCATTGTTCCTATGGAGGAATTTGATTGGGTTAAATCCATAGTCATGCAACCTAAAATTATTGGAGAGATTCATATATGCGTTGATCTGAGAAGTTTGAACATAGCTTGTGTCCATGATCCTTTCCTGACACCCTTCATAGATGAGGTGCTTGAAAATGTTGGTGTTTAGGAATATTACTCATTCATGGATGGTTTCTCTAGGTATAATCAAGTTCATATCACAAAGGAATATCTGACTAAAACCACCTTTGCAATCGAATGGGGGTCTTTTTCATATACAGTCATTCCCTTTGGCTTAAATAATGTCCCCGTAGTGTTTTCTTAGATAGTGGTTGCAACTTTCAAGGAATTTATCCCCAAATTCGTTGAAGTCTACTTGGACGAATGAAATGTGTTCAGTCTAATAAAGGAGCACATACAATCCCTTGGCTAATGTTGGATTGATGCCGCCAACTACAAATCTCTTTAAATTTGAAGAAATGCATCTTTTGTACATTCTTTGGTATATTGTTGGGCCATGTTGTGTGTAAATACGACTTGCTCATGGACTCAGCTAGGATTTACGCCATATTGGATATGGCGGCCCCTACTTCAGATCGTAGAATGAACATAACCTTTGTTCATACCGACTACTACAGGAGGTTCATCTAGAACTATGCTCATATTTTGGCCTCATTGAAAATACTGCTGCCCAAGAATATTAAATATGGATGGACAACAAAATGCCAAAAATCCTTCAACACCCTAAAAGAAAAACTAGTTATTGTGCCCACTTTAATTTTTCTCGATTGGTCCAAGTTGTTCCATGTCCACGTTGACACTTTTTCCATTATGCTTTGTGTCATTCTCGCACAACTAGGGGGAGGAAATATTAATCAGCTGGTCTATTTTTCAATCCAGAAGTTGTCTAATGTCGAAATAAGTTACACCACCATCGAGCGTGAGGGCCTCACTATGGTATATGCCCTGCAAAATGTTTGCCACTACTTGCTAGGGTCTTCTTTCAAATTCTTCACATATCATTCATCCCTCAAGTATTTAGTTAAAAAACTTGCGTTGGGTGGCAACATCTTCTAGTGGTTGCTACTATTCCAATAATTTGACTTCGAAGTTGTGGTTAAACCATGCAAACACAATGTGGCACCAGATAATCTGTCTCGCATTGAGACGGGGGAGGCTGCTCAAAGCCTTGATGATGAAATTCTATATGTGCAGCTCTTCTGAGTGGAATTTTTACCATATCAATTGACCAAAATAGAATAATTTATTACCATCGGACAAGCTCCCCCAGGATATACTACTACACAACGTCACAAACTAGTGACCTCCAATGTTGATTATCAATTGATTGCCGGACAATTATATAAGTTGGGTGGGGATGGAATACTGTGTCACTATCCTTGGAACATGAAAGGAAATCCCTATTATATGAGGAACATGAAGGTATTTCTAGAGGCCGTAACACCGACAAATAAAACAAACACAATATTCTACACGCAGGTCTCTAGTGCCTTTTTCTCTTTGCAGATTATAAAGAATATTGCAAATGTTGTGACGTATCTCAATGCATTGGCAAGCCCTGTCATAGAGATGAGATAATTGGAATTCGTGCAAAACTTCAAGGGCACGGTCCTGTCCATCACTGATATCATTCCATAAAGCAAATGGCTCGAGGACGAGCCAGATAATAGTAGTGGGGGCCTGTTAGCACCCAATGTTTTGGGTCTAGTTTTACGCACACTCACAAATGAGTTGTGCACACTCATTTCATAGTTTTTCGTGCATCAAAGAAAATGTGCAATGAATTCCATAAAGTGCACATAGAATCAATTTTTTTTAGTAGCGTGCCAAGAATAAAGACTACAAAGTGTGCGTCGGTCCAAGTTTTTTCAGTTTCCCCAGAAACCAAGGAGATGGCCACTATAATCAAGAAAATAATCATTGGGAATTCTCTCATAATTATTAATACCTACAACATATGAATATGTGGGGAGGCAAGAAGATGATATGGCCAAGAAGTTAAGATCTCCCCTGATGTAGAGAGTCTACATGGAGTGCTGGTAGGCACCAAAAGTGTGTGAGGTAGTTGGATCAGAAAATAAAGTGGAGCAGAGAAGAAAGAGACAATGCTCCCCAGTAGTTAAACATATAAAAAGGAGCTCTAAGATCATAACAAGAGTTAGCTAGTTAGTTTGTGAAACAATTGATTTGTTATCAGTCTCAAGCTCACTCTGATCCTATTATAATATTGTGATGTTTTGAATATATTCTTGTGTATTTGTTATTTCTGAATCCTAAGGAAAGGTGCATGGCACATTCTGTTGTATTCCCATTATGTCACATAGTAATGATATGAAATTTTATGGATGTCTTAAGCAGTTTTTCATTGCATTGTATATATTTGTGTGATGGAATGCTCCCAATATTAAACATATGGTAGTTTCATTCTATTTTGTGTCTATTATAAATAAGCTTAATATATGTGTGTATTGTTTTAATTCTTAGTCTTGAAAAATAGTCTATTAGATATGAGTTCCATGGAGGCCAATAGCAGTAGTGTTTCAAATGTTTAATCCTCCATCCCCGACACAAGACCTTATGGTATTTTTGATCCTCTTTGCATCTCGGGTGAGATCTTCCATGGCCTTTGTTGATGATTGATATGTCGATGCTTAGGTGGTTTTGTTAGACACGCTCTGGACGAACCCTAGGTCTAAAACTCCCCAATGTTAAGAAGGTCGGTATGTGAACAAGATTGGAATAAAAAATATGACACAGTTCCCAACATCCATTTGTCTCCTATCACTTTCCTATGTGAGGAGGATTCCCTGGATGTCGGTTGTATTGTTGACTATTGTGCTGGTGAAATTTGTACTCAGAGTTGCAGCAATGAAATCGTACTCGGAATTGCAGCAATGGTGTAATATTTGGAATTGCAACAATGGTGTCATACTTGGAGTTGTAGCAACAAAAAGTGAAATTAGAGTTTCATAAATTGTATTATGCTTGGAGTTGCAACAACAGAGAGGAGTTGTAGCCACTGTAAGGAGTTGCAACTACTGTAAGGAGCTACAACTACTGTAAGGAAGAAACTATAATTGCTCATGTATAACAATGTTAGCGCATGAACATAACAAGTTCCTTAAAAAATATGTAAGAATAACATAAAATGACATATGGGGAAATATTCATTCCTTGATGAAAAGTGTGACAAAACTAGATAAGGAAGGTGTCAAAAAGGATATGATTAGTGGAAAATGGTAAGTAAAAATGTACTAGATGTGTGTTGAAAGTGTGCCAATTTATGCACTCGTTAGTACTACATGCACGTCCCACCTGTAGTCACCTACGTAGACACATAGGAATGGTCACTAAGGCTACCACCTCACAATCAATGACCGAACAAACAATTGTAGGTTCGACCACACATAAGGGTAGGGTAACTAAGCCTGAAGCTTTAAAGGTGTCATCTCACATAGAGGCATGGCACCATTGAAACCCTTGTATACATATTAATCGAAGCGATACCACAAAAAATAAAATAAATAGAGAGGGATAATCTCCCTACTTTCCCCCGATGCGGCCTCGTGCTTGACTCTTGTGTTAGAGGAGCTTCCTGGCACACTAGCTGGAAGAATGGATTTTACACTCGTTAATGAATTCTAGGTTTTTTTTTGGTGGCCTTGAATATTTATCTCTCCAATCATATTCCAAGGCCTCAAACCTATCTAGTATTGGTCTGCTATTAAAGAAAAGAGTCTAATTGATTTTAATTAACAAATTCTTTTCATATGGTTGTTTTTATGTCAATGGGAAAATGTTGTGACTCTTGACCCAACCAAAGCAATGGAAAAATGCTAATGCACTTGTTCAATTCAATGAATTCTAGCTACGGGAGGGAAAATAGATATTTTTGTCTATAAACTTCACAATGCAACCTATAAAACACCAAGAAACCATGCAAGAAAAATGAGAACCAAAATTTTAACAAGATCTCAAACCAAACACTCCAATAATGCACTTTTTATTTAGTGCTTCAAAAGCTTGTAAGCATGTACATATTTTTTGTTTATTTTTCCAAATATCATGCAAAACGTCCCTTAATTTAAACAAGAACACAATCTACAAATGGAAAACCAACAAATCAACAAGAGAAGGGATGTAGGAAATTGGTAGTGACGCTGAAAAGCACACTCCAATTTATCTACAAGAATCTCAACCCATAACTTACTATGAATGTAGATCTAATAATGCATGCCAATCACAAAAAGGTAAAAAAACCAAATACAATTGATATAGGACACCACCATATCTAATTATATATGTTGGGTGCACTTCCCAACTTCAATGGATCACTAAACAATAAACAAGTGTAAACAAGAAATCCAAGCAAGCCACACAACCACACTTCAATCCAAAATTGAAGACACAAGGTGTGACAAAGGAATCAACCAGATACAAGATCCACATGTACATACCAATAAAAAATACACAAGATCATACAAACTAGATCTAACCAAAGAAATCTGACAAGCTTGCAATTTTCAAATTTTACAGGGGGTGTCGTGGGTCAGATGACCTACAACAAGTGACTAGTCACTTGTCACTAGTAGTGCAACAAGTGACACCCTGTAAAAATTTGAAAAAAGAGAGATTTGACTCAAATATGTCATATTTGAGGGATCTAACCTCTAAGGGAGTACCAAGGAAGAAAACAACCAAATCAAAACAAAGGATAATAGGAACGAGATTATGAACTACAGAAGAATCAAAGATTCTTTCCCAATGGAGTTGTTAGTTCTATTCTGGAGAAAATCTCATGGGTGGATAGTAATATCTCCCTGGGCTCTGTTTACTGATCTTAGAAAAACAATGGGATAGATTTCTATGGATTTCCTTTAGACTCAAACAATTTGATTCACAATTAAACTAATAAATAGTGGAATAACATACCTTTTCCTGAAGGTTATCATTTTTATGTCCTAGTTGTTGGAGTCTTGAATTTCCAGTTCTAGTCTCTAAAACACATTCACTATCACCTCCTTGCACACAAGAAACAAACAATTCCTTCCTACTCTTTTTATTGTTAGAATCCTAGATCTAGCATGGATATGACCTGATCTATGATGAAATAAATTAGATCTGAACATTCATGCATGAAATTAAACATTCATAGGGGAAACCAATGATATATTAATTTGAATAACATAAGTACATCAATATAATTACCTCTTAGTGTAGATGCACTCCTCTTTAGTCCTTTCTCCTTACTCCTCCTCATCTCTTCAACCAAGATAGTCAACATGACTGCAACTAATGTAGATGGAGAAGCACCTATGAATTTTGACAACGTAGATCTGTAAAATATTCTTCCTCCTCACGTTGAATATTTGTCTTCTTTATATAGATTCTTGGAAGAGGCTTGGGAGAGCTTCTAGATATTCTAGAGACCATTGGAGACTCAAATGATGTGAGTTCCAAGTCTCATGCCACAAACAACCAACTAATCCCCCGATTGCCTCTTTGAAACTCTGGGAATATAGAACCTTACAGAGGGTGTTTCTTGTTGTTAACCAATGACAACAACATGTTGTTGGTTGTCCCATAGATGACCAACAACACCGGTAAAAAATTGTCTAAATCCTGAGCTAAAGTTGTGTCTTGTCTTTCATATTCTGTTGTGTTCCTCTCTGACCCTGTAGGATGGAAATTATGGCTATAACAATGACCACTTCATATTGAATTTCTAAATGAATCCAAAATAAAAACAAAATGGTGAAGGGGAATCGATAAGAACCATTGTTCTTCTAACATTTCTCATTACAACTTCATCTTGATTTTTCTAAATATATTCAAAACAAAAATAAAAATGGCAAGATGAAATGTAAACAAAACCAAAACAAAAACAAAGTGGTCAGGGGAAAAGTTATAAAAACCATGGTTCTTCTAACATTTCCCATTACTAGATTTTTCTGAATATATTCAAAATAAAAATAAAAATGGTAAGATAAAATGTTAAAAATCCCCAAAATAAAAACAATGTGGTGAGGGGAAAAGTTATAAGAACCATGGTTCTTCTAATATTTCCCATTAATACTTAGTCTTGATTTTTTTTAATAAATTCAAAATAAAAATAAAAATAATAAGAGAAAATGTAAATACCCAAAAACATATGGATGAGGAGAATAGTTAAAAAAACCTTTGGTTCTTCTAAATTTTCCTTTCACCACTTTAATTTAAAACATAATCAAAATGATGCGGGAAAATGTTCTTGTCACCATTTTCCATCATTTTATTGAAGTGGTAAAGATAACAATAAATGTTTTTGTAACCATTTTCCATCATTTTTTTTTTGTAAGTTAGAGTGTTGTATTGTATTGATTCCTTTCAGAAAATTATAGCTGTCTGTGGGCTATTAGCCACATGGTTGCAATTCCCAGAAGGGAAACCACTGTGCTAGATGTCCAAAAACTAGTAATGCCAGATGTCCAAAAACTCGCATGGCTCCGGTGCCCAGTTGGGAAACCACCATTGCCATGGTCATGCCACTGAAAGGTAACTAGACTACTAGGCCACATAGGACCGAGGTGCATAAGTAAGGTGTAAAAAAAACTCAGAAAACACAACAAGACCCTAAAAACCTGGACCAAGGTGTAGCCTTGCAAAAACCTACATTGCCGAAGCTTTGCCTTTTCCACGTTCCGCCATGGCTTGTTGAACATCTTGCATGAACATCATCAGGGCGTCCACTCTTCTCCAGT
Source organism: Picea engelmannii (assembly GCA_009831015.1). Lineage (NCBI taxonomy): Eukaryota > Viridiplantae > Streptophyta > Pinopsida > Pinales > Pinaceae > Picea > Picea engelmannii. The sequence continues at coordinate 249,695 of ML777507.1, forward strand.
GATTGACTTCCTTCTAATGTGTGTCAAGCATTGCCGCTTTGATCTCTTCCAAATCTTTTTTCATCGAATTGATAATTTCTAGGTCTTTTTTCATCAATTTGATATCTTCCAATAGTTATGTTTTGTCTGTGCACAAAGCACAGGGGAGGTTGGGGTGGGTGTGGAGAGGGGAGGAGGAGGAGGATCTCAAGGGCGAGGTGGGAAGGGGGGTGGTGAAAGGGGGTCGAGGGGGAAAGGGCGGGTAAAAGGGATGCAGAGGGGGAGACAGAAGCGGAGGCGCATAGCCGAGAGAATTCTCATTCAGATCGAACCACTCAACCCTACAACCGTAGGTGTTCAAGAGGGGGGAGAGGTCGCAGGGAGGTTGGTCGCCAGTTGGTTGGGCGCAAGGTGTCTCGTTTGAGGTGGCCACGAGGAGGGGTGCCAAGGGAGGAGTCTTGTCTCTGGCTGGAACTACAGGAGGAGATTCATGGGATGGGTTAGCCGGGAGAGCCTCCAGGGGAGGGTCTACAGGAATAGCTTCTGGGAGCATTGCAGAGGGAGTGACTGGTTCATCCCGAGCCCCTGTTGCAGGGGGAAGTCTACCACAAGCTAAGTACCATGCTGCCCCCCGCTTTGGCTTACCACGGGGTTGTGGCATAGTGTGGAACAAACGCATAAATCCAACTGGAAACCCCGTGACGTCGCACCAGAGCTCGGAGGCTGGCAAAGGGGCGGGAGAGCTCTGGAAACTTGGTGCTTGGAATTGCAAACAAAGGTAATGAAGAGCTAGTGTCCCCATCGTGTCCAAAAGAAGCGGGGGCCAGGGTGTAAGCTGAAACGACAAGGAAGAGCATCTGCACTTCTTTGTGAGGATACACGAGTTGTAGAGCTCCCCGCGCGAGTGAACGTCAAAATTCAAGTGTGGGAGTGAGGGTGGCGGTAGGTGGTGTAAAGACCGGAAGTGACCAGGGTGAGGATGTGGTGAGGAATATACGTCAGGTGGCCTATGAGGTGGCCAGGTGGTGGCGGGCATTGATGTAGTTATCATGTCAATCAAGCACCCCATCCAGGGCATTTTCCATCATTTTATTGAAGTGATAAAGGTAAATATTGTTTTAATATTTTCTATCATTTTATTTTATTGAAGTGGTCAAAGTAAAGAGAAATGTTTTTATTGAAATGGTAAGGGCTCACATTTCTCCACTTAAACATTAAAATGGAAGAAAAAAGTGTTTAGGAAAAATTGGAAAGAGAAATATTCTTCTCATTCAAAATAATAATAAGAAATTATAAGGGAATGTGTTTTTTTTTAACATTT
>ML777507.1:251337-282158 GCA_009831015.1 Picea engelmannii
TCTTCATGTGCTATGTAGCACTTGAGCATTCTCCTCAACTTAAAGAACTTTAGATCCGCTAAATGGCAATCGAGCATTCTCCTCAACTTGAACAACTTGTGATTGGATGACTTGAAATGTTTTTCAACAATTCCAAGACTACAATGGCCAAATTTAAAGTAAAATTAAATAAAAATATATATAAAAAAAAAAAAAAACACAAAACAATTTAACTAAAACATTTTTATTTACTTATTTTTATATTTTAATAAAATAAAATAAATATATTTTAATAATTATTTTTAATAAAATAAAACAAAAAATATTTTATTAAAAACATTAGTATATAATAAAATGATATTAAAAATATATAAATGTATAAAAAATTATTAAAAGTGTTTTTCGTCTTTCCATGTCTAATAAATTTATTATGTGCATATTGTATTATTGACAACTTTAATATTACATATTAATTCACATTGTATTTTTATGAAATAGTCCTCCTATGTTCATTAAAAGTAAGGATTTAGAATTATTTTCATATGTTCAACCGCAAATTTATGTATATTTTCTAACAATGTTCAATAAATGGAGTAGATAGTCATGTCCTTTCATAATTATTAGTATGATTCCTTGATCTTTTTAGATTGAGTAAAATAAAGTTATTGGGATATTTCTATCCATCTAACTTGACTACATTGTTTTGTAGGTATCCTCTCAAGTGAATGATGGATGAATCAACCATGAATGTAGAAATTTTCTTATACTTTTTAAGACATGAATGCTTAAAGAACACATTGTAGTGTATGGAATTTTCATTTTATATTAGCCATACCCACCAAATGCTCACTATAGGTCAACCACAAGAATTCCTACACACTATTATTGTGAATTCTTAAGCTTTGAAGTTCCTTCTTTGTAGTGCCCTTTTTATGGTTTTAATAAATGATTTTTTGTCCCTAACCTAGCCTATGTGCCTTATTTAATTACCCTCTAACCATTTGGAGGTTGTCCATGACATTTTCCTTTGCCTCATACCTTAATTGATCACTTTTTCCTAAGTAAAATGCACAATATTTGGATGTGAAGGAGCCCAATAATGCCAAAGTAGGCTAGAGAAATACCAAGTGGTGGATCCACATATTTGGAATGTGTGCTATTTCCTTTTTATTAAGTCTGGTCAATGATAATTCCTTATTGCTCCTTTTATGCTTATTGTAAGAAATATTTTCATATTGTATTTTTCTCTCGTATTTATGTTAACTTCCATTTTTCATATAGTAAAGAGGAATTATTTTTCTCTTAATAACATGCACAACTTGCTTCATCTTACATGTCGTTACAAAATCAACACCCATAGTTAGACTCTTGTAAGGAATGATTTGTACCCTAGATTTATGGATCACATTGACACTTCTCGATAAAGGATATATATGTATAAATAGGCCACTTATTTTCCTCATTTTCTCTCCCTTGAATCTTAACAATTCTCTTTCTTAACTCTCTCTATTGTAACATCCCCATTTTACCCCCAACTTAGTGATGTATATATTTTACAAAGACATGGTCATGGGCCAAGCAATGTGATATAGAAACTTTGTAAACCATAATGATAAATAAAAATAACATCGTTGTAGGTGGACATAGAGAAAGTAATGAGGGGCTAAGTGTTGGAAAATTGGTTGTCATTGATGTCAACCCTAGAATAAGTCCAGAAGCCTCTAGAAGTGATGGGTGTATTTGAATAAGTCTCCAAAGTGGTCCCCTTATGGTGTAGCTTTAAGCATGGCCTTCATGGGAAGATACTTTGAAGAAGTCTACAAGAAGCCCTTTATTAGCTCTGTTTTAGCTGTATCATGTGGTGACCTCTTAGCAATGTGTTTTTTTCTTGTAGTTCGACTGGGAGCTCTGGCATTCAGTGGCACCATTTCGCTAGATCTTGAAAAGGTGCTCTGAATATTCATTGAATACTACGAAAATACCTTCTCGTACTAAGTTTTCACTTCTTATCTCTTGTTTTCACCAAGTCACAATGAATCCTCCTATTCATGTTTTCCTCTTTTATAGTCATTCCATAAATGCGTTGTCGCACTGTACTTTTCTAACCACCGCCTTTTTCCTTTTTTCGGCTGCTCTCTGTACTGGTGTGCTTCTTTTTATTCCTGGTAACCTTTCTCTGGCGTGCAGTGTATTCATGTTCTTTCATACCAATTGATTTCTTCTACAGGTTGAATCATCTAATTGCATGAAAAACACTTATCCATCTACTTCATATTTTTGTATTTTTCTTCTTTTTCCAGTTTTTTTCTTTCTTTTTTAGTTTTTTCTATATACACTATGTACAATTGTATTTTTCTACACTGCATCTACTTAAGGTTACTGGGTCAACTGTCCCTATATAGTTTCAGTCGACTACCATTCACCAATCCATGCATCTCTTTTCCTGTAAAATCCCGCAGTTGCATAACACCTCCATCTGTGATAGACTTTATCTCATATGGCCCTAGCCAATGCATCCTGAATTTCCCTGGGTGCTGTAAGTATTTACTGTAATAGAGGAGAATCAACTATCCTTCCTTAAATTTCTTCTTCTTGATATTTCTATCATGCCAAGCTTTATCATTTTCTTTATGTACCTCATGATGGAAACCAACCATAATCATGTCTTCTTCTAATTCCATAAGTTAAGACAATCTTTCTTGAGATGCGCCTCTTTCTTTCATGTTTGTAATGGCTACAATGCACAGACTAGGTATCAAATATTCCAAAGGGCTACTACTTCCTCACCATACACCAATATGAAAGTTGTCTTCCTTGTGAGTTTCTTGCATGCAGTTTTATAATCCCATAATACCGCTGGTATCTTCAAATCCCAATCATCCCTGTTCACATTGCAAATTTTGGTTCAGGCATTCTCCAAAATATTATTAAATTCTTCCACTGTTCCATTTGCTTGAGGATGGTATGGAGTGCTCTTATGATGGTGTATCTCAAATTATTTATTCATTGCCTAAATGGTACTGTTAATAAAATGAGTTCCCTTATCACTCATCAGAATCCTAGGGCATCCAAATCTTGTAATTACATGTTCAAATAGGAAGTGCGTTGCAATATTTGTTCTACGATATTTTACAGTTGTTGCTTCAGCCCATATAGTTAAGTATTATGTTGTTGTAATAATATACCTTGCTCTTGATCTTCTAGTGGGTGGGTTAATTGGACCTACAAGTCAATTACCCATTTGTGAAACACTTTAAGAGTTACCTGAGGTATTAATGTAATTTCATCCCTCCTTGATGGCTTTCCTACCCTCTAATAGACATCACAAGCCTGACAATACTCCTTTGCATACTTAGAAATCGTTGTCCACCATAATCTTGCGCATAGTATCTTCTGCACAATAGATTTCCTTGCATAATTTCCTCCAACTATTCCTTCATTCGCTTATGCTAAGATGAGAGTGTAGATTTTAACCTTGTACAATATTTACTGCAAACATATTTTTAGTAAATGAATAGAAAAGATACAATGGCAAATACAAACATTACATAGAGATTTTTCTCTTGGAAACCCAAACCGAGAAAACCAACATATTCTATATTCATTCATAGTGATACATTGTTTACAATACAATATACATATAGGAGCCAATGACATCCAAAACTCTAACCCAATGAATTGGATTAGTCAACAACCCTAATTCCTTAACCAGAAATAGAAAACCATCGACAAAGAAAGCATGTGCCGAAAAACCACCTAAATATGTGACATGTTTCTCGAGACGAAATTGTTTTTCTCGAGGGCCTTCACCCCCTTGCGTGCTTGGCAAAGAATATAACACATACCCAACATTCTCCCACTTTTTATTTTCATACAGGGGGTTGCAGGGTTACATAGTCAACAATCCAAGACAACAAAGCCCATGGATCCTCCACACCAAGAGAACTTCTCAGTGCTCATAGATTTTGTTAATGAATCTGCAACATTCTTCAAAGTGTCCACCTTCATCAACAATACTTTCTTTTATTCAATCATGTCTCTCACAAAGTGATATTGAATATCAATATCCTTTGTCTTTGAATGATAAGTCGGGTTCTTCGCCAGAAAAATTGCACTCTGAATGTCACAATCTATCCTTACATCTTCCTGTACCAACCCAATACCTGAACAAAATATTTGTAACCATACTACTTCCTTACTTGCATGAGTGGCTGCCATGTATTCAACTTTTGTAGTTCAAAGTGCCACTACAGCCTGTCTTTTGCTCATCCAACTTATTGCTCCTCCAAACAGGTTAAACACATACCCACTTGTAGATCTCCTACGATCCAGATCTCCAACCCAGTCTGCATCCACAAAACCATGTATATCCACCACTCTATCCAATCCCGGTCTTCCTTGGTAGAAAAATCCATAGCTAGTAGTTCCATGCAAATAATTAAAAACCCATTTTACTGTTGTCCAATTCTCCTTCCCTGGTTTTGACATATACCTTCTCAAAACTCCCACTGCATGTGTAGTGTATGTTCTAGTACAGACCATTGCGTACATCAAATTGCCAACTGCACTCACATATGGAACACAAGACATGTCCTCCTCCTCTTCCTGTGTCTTGGGACATTGATCCATATATAACTTTACACCAACAGGAATAAGAACCTTGATCGGTTTACATTCCTGCATATTAAACCTCTGCAATATTGTCTCAACATATTTTCTCTAATTTAACCACAATTTCCTCTTTTTCCGATCTCTTTTAATTTCCATGCCCAAAATGAAATTTGAAACACCGAGATCCTTCATGTCAAATTTAGAGGACAACTGAGTTTTCACATCTTGGATAATCTTCTTGTTGCTTCCTATCAACAACATGTCATCCACATACAAGACCAAATAAATCAAATGATCCTCTTTGCTTCTTGTGAATCCAAGTCCCAGCATATAAGTATCAAATTTTTGATACCACATCCTTGGTGATTGTTTTAAACCATACAGGGACTTTTTCATCTTGCATACCAACTCCTTCTTTCCCTTCACATCATAACCTTCTGGTTACTTCATATAGATTTCTTCTTCCAGATCCCCATGTAGGAATGTTGTCTTCACATCCATCTGTTTTACTTCAAAATCAAATGCAGCAACAACAGATAACATAAATCTTATATAGGTTAACTTGGCAACAAGAGAAAAAATCTCACCAAAATCAATTCCCTCAACCTAGGAATAACCCTTTGCTACTAACCGATCTTTGTATTTCTCCACTTTTCCTTTTGCATTCAACTTCTTTTTAAATACCCATTTGATTCCAATGGGATTTCTTCTAGTCGGCAACTCTACTAGATCCAAAGCCTCATTTTTATCCAAAGATGCCATTTCTTCATCCATGACCCTTTTTCATAGATTTCCATCTTTTGAATCCACTGCTTCTGTGACAATTCTAGGATCATCATCAGTAATAGACAAAGAAAAATTTGAATGGAAATTAGATGGAGTATACCTTTCTGGTAGCCTTCTTTCTCGAAACGATCTCCTCAATATTGGAGTATGAGAATCTTCTTCTTATGATTCCTGTTCTTCTGTAGAGTCCGACTCACCATCCTTTAAATTAAACTCTATTTTCTCTGGTTCTTCCTTACTTTGTAAGATTTTCTGTTGAACAACATCCTTCATTTCTCTAAATACCACATCTTGGCTCTACACTACCTTCTTAGTTTTTGGGTTCCAAAGCTTATAACCTTTGAGACCATCTTTATATCCAATAAAGATACACTTTTCGGCCTTCTTATCTAGCTTACTCATGTTTTCCTTTGGAACATGAACATAAGCATCACAACCAAATACCTTGAGATGTGTGAGAGAAGGTTCCTTACTAGTCCATACCTCTTGTGGAGTCTTGTCATCCAACATTGATGAGGGCTATCTGTTGACCAGGTAACATGCAGTACCCATTGCCTCTGCCCAAAATTCTTGCCATAACCTGACACCACTGAGCATGCACCTTTGTTTTTCCATCACCATCATGTTCATCCTTTTTGCAACTCCATTATGCTGAGCTTTATATGGAGTAGTCTTCTTCCTTGCTATACCGCACTTCTTGTAGAATTCTTCAAATTCATTCCCGCAGAACTCTCCGCCATTATCTGTCCTCAACAACTTAATTCTTTTCTCTGTTTGATTCTCAATAAGAGCCTTAAACTCTTTAAACCTGTCAAAGACTTCGAATTTCTTCCTAAGAAAATATATCCAAGTATTCCTCGAGAATTCATTTATAAATGAGACATAGTACATAGATTTTCCCAATGATGGGACTGACACAGGTCTAGAAACATCATTGTGAACTAGTTGTAAAATTCCTTCTGCCCTCTTTGAACTAGAGGGAAATCTTACCTGATTTCGCTTCCCATATAGACAATGTTCACAAAAATCAAAATCCAGAGAGCAGTTAGACATACCTTCAACCATACCTTTACCATGTAGTAATCAAATACCCTTCTCTCCTATATGCCCCAGTCTTTGATGCCACAACACAACCTTTTCTCCAGATATTGTAGGAGTTCTTTCTTCTTCAACTCCAATATCAAGAACAATGTAACTATTGCACCCATCACTAATAGTGCTTCCTTGCATATTATACAGAGTTCCAAACTGAACTCCCTTCAGCAACACCATTGCTCCTCGAACCATTCTGCAGGTTTCCTTTTCAAATATTGTTTTTACCCCTGCATCATCCATTTTTCTTACATAAATCAAATTTCTGGCCAAACTTGGGATGTGCAAAACACGAGGAAGTGTTCTAATCCTTCCATCTATGAGCCTCAACTTGACTTTTCCTCATCCTATGATTCTGGTTGTCGAATCATCACCTAAGAAAACATTACCTCCATCATACCTTTCATATTTGTAGAACCACTCCATGTGGGGAGTCATATGAAAGGATGCACCAGAGTCAACCAACCATGCCTCGTGATCTACATGTGTGCTTGAAGAATCCAAGTACACATCCCCTCCTTCTTCCTTGGAGGTCTTTCCTTTTGTAGAAGAAGATTCTCCAAATCCCTTCTTTTTCTCAACTTTCGATCTACACTGCTGCTTGTAGTGCCCTTTTTTTCCACATCTCCAACATACCTTTACAAACTTTCCGGGAGATTTATATCTACCCTTAGACTTAGATCTCTCACTTGAGAACTTAGATCTATTTATTTCCTGGGAACATCCTCTTGGAAATAATGCTTTTGTGCTCCGTCCTTCCATATTCTTTCGTCTCATCTCCTCCGAAAACAAGGATGAGACTACTTCATAAAACTTCAAAGCAATTGTATTACTACATATGGCCACAACCAGACTATCCCAGGAGTATGTTAAATAACATAGTAAAATGATACATTTGTCTTCATCTGAAATTTTAATCTCAACAAATACTAACTGACTTACCACAGAATTGAAGGGGTTCAAATGATCTGCCACCGAGTCTCCATCTATCATCCTCAGGTTATACAACTTCTTTCTCAGGAATAGTATATTTACTAGCGACTTAGACTGATACAAATTCCCCAAATTTTCCCATAAATCCTTGGTTGTAGCTTACTCTGACACATTCAGTAATACGGAATCTGAGAGGCATAGTCGGATCGTCCTCTTTTCCTTTCGATCCAACTTTTTCTAGTCATCTACTGAAGTTGTTGTAGGTGTAGTACCTGGATCTACCGCAATACAGGTAGATATTTACATGAGAGTTTCCCATAATCGATCATCAGAAAATGACCCTCCATTCTCTTTAAATAGAGATGATGAACCAATCGTGTGTTAATCCATAGATCAATGTAGCCGTTAAGATCGAGCATAATATGATCTGTCAAATCACTCTATGTCGAGAACATATCCTGACTGTCGAATCACCTAACTACAAATACATACTAATGCTGCTAATGAAACACACTTTTACCTAATGACACATTATACCAAGTTGATCTTAATTAACTCCTAAGTGTCTAAATATCCTAACAATACTGCCTTGATTATCAAATGTTGTAGCTCTTAGTTCAAAGTTTCCAATTGTATGGTTTGATTTAAGATTTATGGCAGAGATTTTACGAAAATTGCTCCACTTAACAATAGTATTCAATTCATATGAGTGACAACTGATGTGGCAATGGGGGAATAAATGTCATTGAGAAAGGTGATATTGTGTTGTGAAGTTGTTTAAGTATGGGAGTGCAAATTGATTAACATAAGGTCATTTTAGAGGATGCAAAATGTGGGATGTGGGGTTACAGTTTAGGGAAAGGAAAATAGAAATGAAGGGAGGACTCTACATCTACAGTTAACAAAACCAGTTTAGTGTCAAAAAGAGGTAAATTATGACTGATGCGGAAATGGAAAAGGGGATTTGATGTGGGTTGCGAGAGGTAGGTATTGCGAGGTGAGGCAGGAATTACTTTTTCGCAACAAGACTCCCACAACAAAAGAAATGGCTAAGTGTTAAATTTCTGGAATAGTGAAAAATAGACTAAGTATGGGACTTGTGGACTTGGTGAACTTGTGGACTTGGTGGTAGCCCCCCGCAACCCACATTTTAAGAAAAATGGCTAAGTATAGGATATACAAGAAACACAAAAATGACTAAGTATGGACCAATATACATAAACATTTATTGACGAATGTGGATCAACAGAAGGTCTCGTTGAAGTTCGTTGATGGTGGGAACTTTCTTTTCAGAACTCACATTGAGTCAATAAATATTTCTCTCCTTAATTTCTTATTGTTGTTGAGTGAGATCTATCGATACTCTGAGTATGCATTTTAGTATATTGAATTGGTGACTTTTACAGTGATCACTTTTATTTCTTGGTGAGCGATTTTCAGGTGATAACAATGATGTTCTAGCCTTTGACCTACTATTGTCTTGAGGATATTAATTCTATTATGATTCTTTCTCTTCAACATCAAATTGTGGAAAAACTGAGTATTTTTGTCTCCCTCCTTAAGCCACTTAATTCTTGAATTTCTTTCCATAAGGATTGTTCTTTCTTTGTTTTAATTGATATCTTCTCTTAAAGTTGCTCCTTCTGGGTTGCACTAGATGTCGATCATCCTTCTTTGATTACAGTGTTTTGCAAGCTTTCAATTTCTAGTTCTAGTTGTCGTTGAGCTTGGAAAGTATTGCCAAAAACATATTTATTCCATTATTTTTTTTTTTTCTTAATTTGTTTTAGTTTTTGCTAGAAGATATACATTTTAAGCCTCTTATGTTTTCCATTTCCTTCCACCAATTTCTTATGTTATCCAGAAATTCCAAATGTTCCAATTGAAATTTTTCAAAGAATAATGGTTTTGCCTTGAGATTGGGAAGGTTTCCCATGATATAAATATCAGCAGTGGTTCAATCCTTCCCATGGTAATATCTATGCTTTTATTGAGGCTTTATCTCTAAATAACTATTCCAATAAGAGAAATCAGTCTAGCCTTCTTGTTATTTTTCTCGATCCACCTTGCATGTTGTTCCATGTGAAGAAACCATCATAGGTTTGTACATCTATTAGGCATAGATTTTTTATTATATCCTTGAAGTTTGAGCTATCCCCATCTAACCTTTATAGGCCTCCTTATTTTTCCTGCAGTGAAGTGACCATATTAAAATATCCTCCAAGGATCTAATGATTGTGACTGATTCCTAGAGCTTCAATAGATTCGAGAAAGGGATTTTTGAGGGATGGAATAGTCGGTCCATAAATATTAGTAATAAATCCCTCCTCTGTAGAGTGAAGGGTTTTGAAACTTGCCATGATGAATTTCTACAACTTTTCCTCATTTTCCAAAATGATTTTCTCCAGGTCCCATAGAATGGATAAGCATCCTACACATCCCATGGTTGTGGTGGCCATAATTCTACAACCTCTACAATGTTTATTTTTTATGGTAGTCATAGTGTTGTCATCACACTTGGTCTCTTGTAACATGACCACTAATGGGTTGTACTTATTAATTTTGTTTCTTAACATTCGACGCTTGCTAGATGGATTTAGGACTCTTATGTTACATGATATTATCTTCAAATTAAAAATTTAGTTGGGATGATTCTAAGTACTTCTCCGATAGACCCTTAGTTTTTGCAATATCCACAAGGAGGGCTCCTTCTTCTTCTAGTTTTTTCTTAGATGATTTCCTACCTCTTTTTTCCTCTTCTACTATAGTTTTTTATGGGATTTGGGAGATGTTGTCTTGATCCCTAGATTATCGACTAAAGAGTGTACCTTAGCTTTCCCTTTTTTTATATCTCTTTATCGTTGGTGGAGTTGGGCCTTTTTCCTATTGTAAAGTTGTTGTTCTCCATCAGCTTCTATCATGGCTTGCATATCTATCTTGGTGTCTTCTAGATCCATATCTTGTTTTTTTGTTTCTATGTCAAAATCTTCCATTGTTTCTCCTTTTGTTTCCATGTCTATTTCTTCTATAGCTGTCAGATTTCTTTCATTCTTTCGACCTATATCCAAATTTTTTCTTCCTTTAGGCTCCTCTTTGATATCCATCTATGCTTTCTCTTATTTGTACTTTTTTTTAAAAGTTTCCCCTTCCTGGGTTACATAATTTTCAGAAGTTGCTAGACTTGAAATCTATTAGAATCCTATTTGGTTCGTTTGGTATTTATTTATTCGTTTTCTTCCCTTGTTTACTTTTTCTTGGAACTTTGGTGATGTCATCCTGATCTGTGTTGATTTCTTCTTTGTTCTGCTTTGCTTTTTCATTTTGTAGACAGTCCCTAAAGAGGTGCCCATGTTCATGACACTTACGACATCTAAAAGGGATGTGTTCATAACTTAGAGTTTGCACCCATTCTATGTCTTGGAAGCTGATGTGGATAGATTTCGGGAGCGCTCTTGATAGATTCATTTAAACACATTTCCTTGCATATGAGGTGTATCTTCCAGTAGGAGTCACCTTTGAGGTTTTGAAAAAATGGCCCAAAGTATCACCTATGCCTATTAGGGTTTCTTCCTCCCAGAACTCATGTGGTAGCATTTACATTCTAATCCAGACTAGAGATTCTGTAAAATCTTCTCACTTAGGGGAAAACCTCTCAGTCCAGAACCTTAGATGTAGCCCCACCAAATTGAAAAAACATGGTCCCTCTTCAAAGACTCTATCATGATCCAAATGCAAGCAAATATGGTTATAAAGAACCCCTTAAAACTTAGTTTTAAGTCAACTTGGTCTTTGGGTTTCCACCTTGTGTTGACACACCAAGTTAAAGGTTTCTGACAAAGTCAAATTCCCATATATTTACTAATCACTGCACGATCTTTAATGTATTAAATATATCTCCCTCAAGGATGTTAATTCATACCTTAAATTAATTAGTGTTTTGGTTAAACAACCATTCTTTAGCTTAGTTTCCTTTCCTTGAATAAGTTGCTCCTCATGGGTTGGGTAGGGAGTGGTCCCAAGCCGCCTTTAGTGCACCCCCATCTCATTCCACTTTGGATTTGCCCAAGTGCTTCCTTGTACTTCATTCATCCTTAAAGGAAAGGATATTCTAGGCACTTGGTATGTGCCTTCATCTCATTGTTGCAAAATAAATAAATAAAGAGAAAAATACATTAAAAAAAAACAAAAAATACAAGAAAAATAACTCTAAAACAAAGACAATATATATATATATTTATATATATAAACAAATATTTTAATTTTTTTAATTTTAAAATAAATTAAAAATTTAGATTAAAAAAATTAAAAGTTTAAAAATAAATAAACAATATATATATATATATATATATATATATATTAAAAAAAATTAAAATTACAGAGTTCAAAAAATATAAAAATAAAAACACAAAATTTAAAAAACCGAAGATTATGGAAGGGAAGGGTCGATGATTATGGGAGGCATGTAACCTCGCCCTCGAATCTCCCCCCTCCCACCTGCTGAGCGGATCAGTGAGGGATGACTGAGTTTATAATAGTTTAGACTACGACGTTTATAATATCCATACCTTATCCTATCCTGGCTGACGGGCCGATGGCGATTATTCCGACCACATGTTTAGCATAAGTTATTTTGACTGGTGACTAAGTTTTTTTAAGGAATAGGTTATTTTGTTTTTTTAAAAGAAGTGCTAGAATGATGGGACTACAATGGTTCCACCCACGTACAGTTGAAAAAAAATTCTAGAAACAAGACTCATACTAGACACTGGAAATAACATATTGTTGGGTAATGCAGGGTTTAGCTAACAAGTAGATGCAAAGTGATTTCTTCACTTTCGCTTCCATCTTGAATATTATCTGTAATAAAAAATCTACTGCTCGATTCTCTGCGATAAAAACCCTACTACTCGAGATAGTTCTTAGGTTTTCCACTATCTCCAGCCATGGCCTCCACTACGGGGCATTGACACCTTATGAAATGCAGGGGAAAAGGGATAGGGACCCCAATGTATTTCGATATTGTTTCAATACTATATACATCAATAGATATGAAGTGTGATAAGTCGAGTCAATTTTGGAATTGAATCACTAACAACAGTGTAAAATAAGAGCTGAGAAATGTTAACAACAAAATTCGAATAGGCACTATCACCATTAAAATGTAGAATGAATGTATGCATAAACAAAACAAGCCATCTCTTTATATTTATAAAATTATAAATGAAAACAAAAATCATCATATGTGCTTACCTCATTCATAATCAGCTTGACATTTAAGGGAGCCACTGATAAGATAGATGGATCCAAATTCTCACTCATCATTTCCATCAATCTCTGTATCTAAAAACCCTACTACTCTCTGTGATAAAAACTAGCTACTCTCGGAATCTCGATTCTCTATGATAAAAACTTCTACAGGTTTTCCACTATCTTGTCTTTCGCCTTTTATGGCTACGGTTTGTGTCATAAAAGGATCCACGAAGCTCAATAAAGCCTAGTACAGAGGCACGTGCTTTCACAGGCTCGGAGAGAGAACTTTAAACGTGGCCCTTTTATCCCATAAAATGACAAGAAACTTAATAGGCCATAAGATGTGACTCCAATCCTATTTGGTTTGCACCCTAGAAATTTCCCCTTCAATTCTTGGCTCTTTTGTATACCACTGGATTGCCCATTAAATAGTCAGAACGAGTTCCTCTAAGAGGATAGAGGTTTTTCTGGTTTAATAAATTTTTTCGTGGGGTTTCCTAATTTCCTGAAAATGAAGGTCTGGTCTAATATGGGGTCGATAATGGCTGTCGTGATATTTATAAGGACCATAGCTAAGGAATACCTTCCCTCCGAGTTCTACGATTTTTTTTCAAAATCGTTGCGCAATCTCATAGGGATAGTGTCTTCTCACATCTCAGTCCTGATAGAGGAGAACGATGGGATGAAGATGAGCGAACTTTACGACACAGTGCAGACTTACCAGAGTGTAAGGTCGTCTTCGGCTGTAAAGAGATTAAAACTGAAGAAGCCTCAGAATAACAAGGAGTTTACCTTCAGCATGGACAGAAACGAGTAGATCACAGAGGAATATGAGGGGATCAAAGTGTGGTGGTTTTTCCACAGCAGTGAGCGCAAACAACAGATCATGTTCTCCTGGGACAACACCTCCGAGGAGAAATGCTATTACGAATTAACATTTCACAAGCACATGATCTTTGATCAGTATCTCACCCATGTCATGGACGAAGCGAAGACGCTGGAGATTAGTAGCCATTACCGGAACATTTACACCAATAAATCCAATTTGAGGGACTATGAATACCGGAATAGGGTGTGGGTGCCCGTTGTATTCGATCATCCGACAACTTTCACTACTTTGTCTTTGGAACCAGAGCTGAAGCAGGATATCATGGAAGACCTCCAAAGGTTCTCGAGGGGAGAGAAGTACTACAGGCAAGTTGGGCAGGCGTGGAAGCGGGTTTATTTGCTCTACATCCCCTCTGGAACGGGCAAGTCGAGCATGATTGCAACCATGGCTAACTTTCTGGATTACAACATCTACGACCTAGAACTGACCCAAGTGAAGAACAACATGGAATTGAGACAAGAAGAAGAAGCCACAGAAAGATGGTGAGGAGGACGAGACGCCGTCCAAGATCGGCAAACCGGATGAGAGCCAAGCGAACAAGGACAACAAAGTGACTCTCTCGGGGGCTCTGAACTTCATGGATGGGTTGTGGTCGTGTTGGGAAAGCGTGCTTCTCCGATCTAGTCAGATGGATAAACACATTCACCTTTCCTTCTGCACTTTCGGGGCATTTCAAGCCCTTCTACACCAATCTCGAACGTTCCAAGCCATATATGCACTGTCTGGGCATTCCAAGCCCTTCTAGACCAAGCTTGAATGTTCTAAGCCTTTTCAAAGTATATTGACACATGGTTTTGTTCCATTCGTTCTAGACAAAGGAAGAAATCGCCAAAAAATCTCGGCATAATTTACTCTGACCAGTACGGAATAATTTACTCTGACCAGTACAGTTGTTGACAGTAAGGTAGAAAGGTTTACATTAAAAATAGATTCGGTGATAATTGCCCAGAAAAGTAAAACATCTCACAGTTGTACCCACTGAAACCGCTTCCCCACATTTGTCCCCTATAAAAACCCCTTTCCCATCCATGTTAATCTTAGCAAACTTTGAGTAATCATTCATTTGTTTATTTTGTGTGGGATGGGGTGCTTTTGTTTATCGATCCGTTTTTCAAATGCCAATCGTAGGAGATCGACGAGATACAAATACGATGTTTTTCTGAGCTTCAGAGGGAGAGATGTGAGAAAAGGGTTTGTGGATCATCTCGATCGTGCCCTCACAAGCGCAGGTCTCCATGCCTTTCTGGACACTTGCGATGTGAACAATGGGGACGACATTTCTGCAAGCTTACAGCATGCGATTGGGGTGAGTGGCATCGTCATTCCCATATTCTCCACTAATTACGCACAATATTCCTGGTGCCTAAGAAAATCCTCGCTTATTGCATGCCAAGCATGAAAGGGGTCAGCCATCACCATTCCTCTGTTTTACGACGTCATTCCTTCTCAAGTTCGGCGGCCGGAGCAATGTCGTGGACCATTTGCTGAAGCATTCCAAGAGCATGAGAACAGTGGAAGATACAATGTACAAGAAATCAACGAATGGAAAGCTAATCTTTTCCAACTTTGTCGTTTCTCTGGCTACTCACTTCAAGAAGACTTCAATGGGTGGGTAACTCACTCTTCCCACTCCTCTCTTATTTATTTCTCGGTTTCTGTTTCTTCTACTTGAATTCTTAATATTTTCAAACTCTGAGAGTTCCAGCTATGAAGCAGCACTGGTGAAACGTGTGGTAGAAGAGGTGGCTAAACATTGCAAGACGGGTCACGGCTGCAGTGGTTGACTAAATAAATGTCTATTGTAAATGTCAAAGTTTGATTGATAACAAACAATATTTGTAATTTGTCTGGTTTGATTGATATAGATTGTGAACAAATCCTGTATGAAAGGCTATTGCCTTATGTTTTTACAAATATAATTTTTTAATTTTTTAATTTAAGGTAAATGGCTACACTTATTTACAATGGTCACATTTAATAGGTTTTTAAATGTTTAATCAGTTTTGTATGGACAAGATTAAATATTGATGGAACAATTTTAGTCGTTTCAATAAATCAATGGTTGTGATTTTAACCACTAACTTCCTCACTATTATAAAGACTTGATCATATTTTAAATACACTATGTTTGGCTAAGTGACTAATTTTCTGCTGTACTAGTGATATTCAGATAGAATTTTTATTTAATCCCTTGCAATCTCGTCTTTCAGTTTCTCTAATTCCACTTAAAATATTTATATTTTAATAAAATCAAAAATAAAAAGATTCTTATATTTATTTCTAATAAACATAAATAAATATATATTCTTAATAAATTTAAAATTAAAATTTTAACAAGAAATCCATCCAAAAAAAATGCCAAAATGTCATGATAAATATGATAAATAGACAAACATATTTCTCTGCATCCCATAATGCATGTGTATAAACCAAGTATTCAGGGAAAAAAATTCAAATTATTCAAATAATGAGTTAAAGTTTTAGTCATGACCTTTCATTAATGGGTATCACACATCGTTGAAGATGAGCCCATTTGAAGCAGTTTATGGAAGAAAGTCCAACACTCCAATGAGCTGGGATAATCCAGCTGATAGAGAAGTAGTTGGGCCTGAGCTACTCAAAGAGATGGAAGACCAAATGATAAAAATTAAACAGAATTTAAAAGCTGCCCACGACAGACAGAAAAGTTACGCTGATAGTAACAGAAACCATAGATAATTCAAAGTGGGTGACCATGTTTTCCTGAAAGTGAAAACTAACAGGAGTTCCCTAAAGTTGGGAAGTTGCGCCAAGTTAGCAGCGAGATTTTGTGAGCCATTTGAGATCCTGGAAAGGATTGGGCCAGTTGCATACATGCTTGCATTACCTACATCTATGACTGTACATAATGTGTTTCATGTTTCACTACTTAAGAGATATATACCTGATGCTAATCATGTTATGGATTGGAATGTGATTTAGGTGGAACCAGAAGGTGTCCTACAAGTGCATCTTGTGCGCATATTGGACAAGAAAAACAAACAGCTCCAGAATCAATCTATAGAGCTTGTAAAGGTCCAGTGGACTTGGTATGGTCCTGAAGACGCGACATGGGAGCATGCAGATGTTATGCGGGCAGAGTACCCACATCTTTTTGAAAATCTTGTAGATGTCGTGTAAATTTGCATTGAGGATAGTGCAGAAATAAGGGAGGGGGATTGTAATGTCCCCAAGGCCGAGCCCAGTTGTAAATCTGATGTATGAAATGAATTGTAAATATGCATTATACGCTGGTGAGCCAAGTTTGTATAAGTCGGTGGGCTTATGTGATTGTTAGGCCAGAGACCCTAAGGGTTGGAGGCCAAGGGCCTGATTTTGTGCCTGTATGTATGCAACACATTAATAAAATATAAACACCGCCGCGTGTAGACTGACCACGATGAATGAGTGATGAGGGACTGAGCTTCCACAGAGTGGGCAAGGAATTAGGGGTTGGAAGGTGGGAAAAGGGGCTAATTGTTGAGCCTAGGGGCTAAGCCTAGGGGCTTAAGCCTTGGGAATAATATTTTATTATTATTCCAAAGAACATGTGCATTATATGTTTTATTTTTATCCTAAGTTCCTGACAAGGGGAAAACGTGCAAAGGGGATGCATGATGATGGAACGCATGCAATTCCAAGGGTGACAAGTGTCAACCCTAGTGCATGCAAATAAAAATGGTCGAGATGAGCCGTGAGAGGGGTCCCTCCTCCATTCCACCTGAATACCTGAGCATGTACAGAGCTCGGAATAGTACAACCGACCCAACCGCTGCAAGAATACCTCGTGCGTTCCTAAGAGCTGGAAAATCCTGTGTTTGTTTCTGAAAATTCGTGTTCACCCTCTCCGTTCTGAGTTGTAGAGTTTGTAATGATCCCTGCAGGAATTTCTTGTCCAAACCATCACTATGAGACATTGTCGTCATTGTTGAGCCTGTATGGGAAGCCCATGTCTGTATTCCTGGTTGGCTGTGGTGGCCTCGCAGAGCTGGACTACGCACGCCTTGCTGGCTAGTGCAAGTTGTGATTGAGCCTGTGTATGACCTCTCTCCAGGTGAGGGAGGTGTCTGTTGTTGGAAGAGGTAGGTTGTCAGGCCCATGAGAAATTCTCTCCAGGAGAGAGAGTTTGTTGGGAAGTGGTTTCTTCCAGAGAGTGTCCAACACCAGCTTCAGGCTCTAAGACTTCCTGATTCGACTTGTTGTCGAGACCCAGAGAGGGAGGTTAGCACCGATGGACTATGCTTGTGAAGGTGTATACTCTCGGGTGGAACAGGCATGTGGGGAATGAGAGTCTGGTAGTAGTGGGCGTAAGATGGCATCTTGAGAAGAATCCTTCCAGCTTTTCTGTGTTGTTTTCCCTATAACCTCAGCCTAGCCTAGGAATCCTTGCCTTGGGTTGGAGCTTAGTCCCAGCTCGGGGGTGTCCCACTGCTGAGCTGATGAGCAATGCGGTCTAAGGCTGGGAGGTTCATGGAAGGCCTACACGTGGTTGGTGGAATCTACCACTGTTTGAAGATAAGTATCAGATGATGTTTATTCATGTATTCCGCTGTGTATATCAATTTAATGTTAATGTTGTTGATTGTTGATTATAACAGTAAATCTTATGTTCACTCTGAGAATAACTGTATCTCTTGATTAAATGCATGTTATTACTACAATTCCAGTATGATCTATGTACAATGTGGTGTTATAGTTTTGTTTAAGAGCACTTAAGCCTTGGTAACAGAAAAACGTGTGTTACATTCTTAGTGCTCACAGATTTTTTTAATGAATCTGCAACATTCTTCAAAGTGTCCACCTTCATTAGCAATACTTTCTTTTCTTCAATGATGTCTCTCACAAAGTGATATTGAATATCAATATGCTTTGTCTTTGAATGATAAGTCGGGTTCTTCACCAGAAAAATTGCACTTTGACTGTCACAATCTATCTTTACATCTTCTTGTACCAACCCAATACCTGAACACAATCTTTGTAACCATACTGCTTCTTTACTTGCATGAGTGGCTACCATGTATTCAACTTATGTAGTTGAAAGTGCCACTACAACCTGTCTTTTTTTCATCCAACTTATTGCTCCTCCAAATAGGTTAAACACATACCCACTTGTAGATCTCCTACGATCCAAATCTCCAACCTAGTTTGCATCCACAAAACCATGTATATCAATGACTTTGTCCAATATCGGTCTTCCTTGGTAGCACAATCCATATCTAGCAGTTCCACGCAAATACCTGAAAACCCTTTTCACTGATGTCCAATGCTCCTTCCCTGGTTTTGACATATACCTGCTCAAAACTCCCACTGCATGTGCAATGTCTGGTCTAGTACAGACCATTGTGTACATCAAACTGCCAACTGCACTCACATATGGAACACGAGACATGTCCTCCTCCTCTTCTTGTGTCTTGGG
The DNA here is from genome assembly GCA_009831015.1 of Picea engelmannii. Classification (NCBI taxonomy): domain Eukaryota; kingdom Viridiplantae; phylum Streptophyta; class Pinopsida; order Pinales; family Pinaceae; genus Picea; species Picea engelmannii. The sequence continues at coordinate 270,312 of ML777507.1, forward strand.
ACACTGATACGTAGATAACTTTACACCAACAGGAATAGGAACCTTGATCGGTTTACATTCCTTCATATTAAACCTCTACAATATTGTCTCGACATATTTTCTCTGATTTAACCACAATTTCCTCTTTTTCCGATATCTTTTAATTTCCATGCCCAAAATGAAATTTGAAACACCAAGATCGTTCATGTCAAATTTAGAGGACAACTAAGTTTTCACATCTTGGATAATCTCCTTGTTGTTTCCTATCAACAACATGTCATCCACATACAAGACCAAATAAATCAAATGATCCTCTTTGCTTCTTGTGAAGCCAAGTCCCAGCATATAAGTATCAATTTTTTGATACCACATCCTTGGTGATTGTTTTAAACCACACAGGGACTTTTTCAGCTTGCATACTAGCTCCTTTTTCCCCTTCACAACATAACCTTCTGGTTGCTTCATGTAGATTTCTTCTTCCAGATCCCCATGTAGGAATGTTGTCTTCACATCCACCTGTTCTACTTCAAAATCAAATGCAACAACAAAAGATAACATAAATATTATAGAGGTTAACTTGGAAACAAGAGAAAAAAATCTCACCAAAATCAAGTCCCTCAACCTGGGAATAACTCTTTGCTACTAACCTAGCTTTGTATTTCTCCACTTTTCCTTCTGCATTCAACTTCTTTTTAAATACCCATTTACTATCAATGGGCTTTCTTCCAGTCGACAACTCTACTAGATACCAAGCCTCATTCTTATCCAAATATGCCATTTCTTCGTCCATGTCCCTTTTCCAGAGATTTCCATCCTCTAAATCCACTGCTTCCGTGACAGTTCTAGAATCATCATCAGTAATATACAAAGAAAAATTCGAATGAAAATTAAATGGAGTATACCTTTCTGGTAGCCTTCTTTCTCGAACCGATCTCCTCAATACTGGAGTATGAGGATCTTCTTCTTCTTATTCATGTTATTTTGTAGAGTCTAACTCATCATTCTTTAAATCAAACTCTATTTTCTCTGGTTCTTCCTTACTTCATAAGACTTCTTATTTAACAACATCCTTCATTTCTCTAAATACCACATCTCGACTCTACACTACCTTCTTAGTTTTTGGGTTCCAAATCTTATAACCTTTGAGACCATCTTTAAATCCAATAAAGATACACTTTTTGACATTCTTATCTAGATTACTCATGTTTTCCTTTGCAACATGAACATATGCATCACAACCAAATACCTTGAGATGTGTGAGAGAAGGTTCCTTACCAGTCCATACCTCTTGTGGAGTCTTGTCATCCAACGCTGATGAGGGAGATCTGTTGACCAGGTAACATGTAGTACCCACTGCCTCTTCCTAGAATTCTTTCCCTAACCTAACACCACTGAGCATGCACCTTTCTTTTTCCATCAGCGTCTTGTTCATCCTCTTTGCAACTCCATTCTGCTGAGGTGTATATGGAGTATTTTTCTTCCTTGCTATACCATACTTCTTACAGAATTCTTCAAATTCATTCCCGCGGAACTCTCCACCATTATCCATCCTCAACACCTTAATTCTTTTCTATGTTTGATTCTCAACAAGAGCCTTAAACTCTTTAAACCTGTCAAAGACTTTGGATTTCTTCCTGAGAAAACATATCCAATTATTCCTCGAGAAGTCATCTATAAATGAGACATAGTACACATATTTTCTCATTGATGGGACCGACACAAGTCCAAAAACATCATTGTGAACTAGTTGTAAAATTCCTTCTACCCTCTTTGCACCAGAGGGAAATCTTACCAATTTTGCTTCCCATATAGACAATGTTCACAGAAATCAAAATCCAGAAAGAAGTTAGAAATACCTTTACCATGTAGTAATCAAAGACCCTTCTCTCTGATATGTCCCAGTCTTTGATGCCACAACATAACCTTTTCTCCAGAGACTGTAGGAGTTCTTTCTTCTTCAACTCCAATATCAAGAACAATGGAACTATTGCACCCATCACTAATAGTGCTTCCTTGCATCTTATACAGAGTTCCAAACCGAACTCCCTTCAACAAAACTATTGCTCCTCGAACCATCCTGCAGGTTTCCTTTTCAAATATTGTTTTTACCCCTACATCATCCATTTTTCTTACATAAATCAAATTTATGTCCAAAACTGGGATGTAGAGAACACTAGGAAGTGTTCTAATCCTTCCGTCTATGAGCCTCAACTTGACTTTTCCTCGTCCTATGATTTTGGTTGTCGAATCATCACCTAAAAAAGCATTACCTCCATCACACCTTTCATATTTGCAGAACCACTCCATGTGGGGAGTCATATGAAAGGATGCACTAGAGTCAACCAACCATGCCTCATGATTTGCATGTGTTCTTGAAGAAGCCAAGCACACATCCCCTCCTTCTTCCTTGGAGGTCCTTTCTTCTGTAGAAGGAGATTCTTCAAATCCTTTCTTTTTCTCAACTTTTGATCTACACTGCTTCTTGTAGTTCCCTTCTTTTCTACATCTCCAACATACCTTTACAAAGTTTCCGGGAGATTTATATCCACCCTTAGACTTAGATATCCAACTTGAGAACTTATATCTATTTCTTTCATGGGAACGTCCTCTTGCAAATAATGCTTCTGTGCTCCGTCCTTCCATATTCTTTCGTCTCATCTCCTCCGACAACAAGGATGAGACTACTTCATCAAACTTCAAGGCAGTTGTATTACTACCTATGGCCACAACCAGACTATCCTAGGAGTATGGTAAAGAACACAATAAATGATACATTTGTCTTCATCTGAAATTTTAATCTCAATGGATACTAACTGAATTACCACAGTATTGAAGCTGTTCAAATGCTCTACCACCGAGTCTCCATCTCTCATCCTCAGGTTATACAACTTATTTCTCAGGAATAATTTATTTACTAGAGATTTAGATTGATACAACTTCCCCAACTTTTCCCATAAATCCTTGGTTGTAGCTTCCTTTGACACATTCAATAATACTAAATCTGAGAGGCACAATTGGATTGTCCTCTTTGCCTTCCGATCCAACTTTTTCCAGTCATCTGCTGAAGTTGTTGTAGGTGCAGTACCTGGATATACTGCGATCCAGGTAGATATTTACATGAGAGTTTCCCATAATTGATCATCGGAAAATGACCCGCCATCCTCTTTAAATAGAGATGATGAACCAATCGTGTGTTAATCCACGGATCAATGTAGCCATTAAGATCGAGGAGAATATGATCTGTCAGATCACTCTATGTCGAGAACATATCGTGACTGTCGAATCACCTAACTATAAATGCATACTAATGCTACTAATGAAACACACTTTTACCTAATGACACGTTATACCAAGTTGATCTTAATTAACTCCTAAGTGTCTAAATATCCTAACAATATTTCCTTGATTATCAAATGTTGTAGCTCTTAGTTCAAAGTTTCCAATTGTATGGTTTGATTTAAGATTTATGGCAGAGATTTTATGAAAATTGCTCCACTTAATAATAGTATTCAATTCATACGAGTGACGACTGATGTGGCGATGGGGGAATAAATGTCATCGAGAAAGGTGATATTGTGTTGTGAATTTGTTTAAGTATGCGAGTGCAAATTGATTAACATAAGGTCGTTTTAGAGGATGCAAAATGTGGGATGTGGGGTTACAGGTTAGGGAAAGGAAAATAGAAATGAGGTGAGGACTTTGCATCTGTAGTTAACAAAACCGATTAAGTGTCAAAAAGAGGTAAATTATGAGTGATGCAGAAATGGAAAAGGGGATTTGATGTGGGTTGCGAGATGTAGGTATTCCGATGTGAGGGATGACTTACTTTTCGCAACAAGACTCCCACAACAAAAGAAATGGCTAAGGGTTAAATTTGTCGAATAGTGAAAAATAGACTAAGTATGGGACTTACGGACTTGGTGAACTTGCAGACTTGGTGGTAGCCCCCCGCAACCTGCATTTTAAGAAAAATGGCTAAGTATAGGATATACAAGAAACACAAAAATGACTAAGTATGGACCAATATACATAAAAATTGATTGACGAATGTGGATCAACATAAGGTCGCATTAAAGTGCATTGATGGTGCGAACTTTCTTTTCAGAACTCACATTGAATCACTGAATCTTTCTCTCCTTAATTTCTTATTGTTGTTGAGCAAGGTCTATCGATACTTTGAGTATGCATTTTAGTATATTGAACTGATGACTTCTACGGTGATCACTTTTATTACTTGGTGAGCGATTTTCAGGCGATAAAAATGATGTTCCAGCCTCTGACCTGCTATTGTCTTGAGGATATTAATTATATTGTGATTCTTTCTATTCAACATCAAATTGTGGAAAAACTGAGTATTTTTGTCTCCCTCCTTAAGCCACATAATTCTTGACTTTTCTTTCCATAAGCACTGTTCTTGCTTGGTTTTAATTGATTTCTTCTCTTAATGTTGTTCCTTCTGGGATACACTAGATGTCGATCATCCTTCTTTAATTACAGTGTTTTGCAAGCTTTCCATTTCTAGTTCCAGTTGTTGTTGAGCTTGGAAAATATTGCCAAAAACATATTTATTCCATTATTTTTTTTTCTGCTTAATTTGTTTTAGTTTTTGCTAGAAGATATACATTTTAAGCCTCTTATGTTTTCTATTTCCTTCCACCAATTTCTTATGTTGTCTAGAAATTCCAAATGTTCCAATTGAAATTTCTCAAAGAATAATGGTTTGGGCCTTGAGATTGGGAAGTTTCCCATGATATACAGATCAACAGTGGTTCAATCCTTCCCATGGTAATATCTATGCTTTTATTGAGGCTTTATCTTTAAAGAACTATTCCAATAAGAGAAATTAGTCTAGCCTTTTTGTTATTTTTCTCGATCCACGTTGCATGTTGTTCCATGTGAAGAAACCATCAAAGGTTTGTACATCTATTAGGCGTAGATTGTTTATTATATCCTTTAAGGTTGAGCTATCCCCATCCAACCTTCATAGGCCTCCTTATTTTTCATGCAGTGAAGTGACCATATTAAAATCTCCTCCAAGTATCTAATGATTGTGATTGATTCCCAGAGCTTCAATAGATTCGAGAAAGGGATTTTTGAGGGATGGAATATTAGGTCCATAAATATTAGTAATAAATCCCCTCTTTGTAGAGTGAAGGATTTTGAAACTTGCCATGATGAATTTCTACAACTTTTCTTCATTTTCCAAAATGATCTGCTCCAGGTCCCATAGAATGGATAAGCCTCATACACATCCCATGGTTGTGGTGGCCATGCTTGTACAACCTCTCCAACATTTATTGTGTATGGTAGTCATAGTGTTGTCATCAGACTTTGTCTCTTGTAACATGACCACTAATGGGTTGTACTTCTTAATTTTGTTTCTTAACATTCGACGTTTGTTAGCTGCATTTAGGACTCTTGTGTTACATGATATTATCTTCAAATTAAAAATTTAGTTGGGATGATTCTAAGTACTTCTCCGATAGACCCTTAGTTTTCCCAGGATCCACAAGGAGGGCTCCATCTTCTTCTAGTTTTTTCTTAGATGATTTCCTACCTCTTTTTTCCTCTTCTACTATAGTTTTTTATGGGATTTGGGAGATGTTGTCTTGATCCCTAGATTATCAACTAAAGAGTGTACCTTACCTTTCCCTTTTGTTATCTCTCTTTATCATTGGTGGAGTTGGGCCTTTTTCCTATTGTAAAGTTGTTGTAAAGTTGTTGTTCTCCATGAGCTTCTATCATGGCTTGCATATCTATCTTGGTTTCTTCTAGATCCATATATTTCTTTGTTGTTTCCATGTCAAAATCTTCCGTTGTTTCTCTTTTTGTTTCCATGTCTATTTATTCTATAGTTGTCAGATTGCTTTCATTCTTTAAACCTATATCTAAAGTTTTTCTTCATTTAGGCTCCTCTTTGATATCCATCTACACTTTCTCTTATTCTGTACTTTTTTTTAAAGTTTCCCCTTCCCAAGTTACATACTTTTCTGAAGTTGCTAGACTTGAAATCTATTAGAATCCTATTTGGTTTGTTTGGTATTTGTTTATTCATCTTCTTCCCTTGTTTAATTTTGCTTGGAACTTTGGTGATGTCATCACGATCTGTGTTGATTTCTTCTTTGTTCTTCTTTGCTTTTGCATTTCGTAGACAGTCCCTAAAGAGGTGCCCATGTTCATGACACTTACGACATCTAAAAGGGATGTGTTCATAATTTAGAGTTTGCACCCATTTTGTGTCTTGGAAGCTGATGTGGATAGATTCGGGGAGCGCTCTTGATACATTCATGTAAACACATATCCTTGCATATGAGGTGTATCTTCCAGTACGAGCCACCTTTGAGGTTTTGAAAAAATGGCCCAAAGTATCACCTATGCCTATTAGGGTCTCTTCCTCCTAGAACTCATGTGGTAGCATTTACATTCTAATCCAGACTAGAAATTATGTAAATTCTTCTCACTTAGGGGAAAACCTCTTAGTCTAGAACCTTAGATGTAGCCCCACCAAATTGAGAAAACATGGTCCCTCTTCAAAGACTCTATCACAATCGAAATGCAAGCAAATATGGGTTATAAAAAACCCCTTAAAACTTAGTTTTAAGTCCACTTGGTCTTTGGGTTTCCACCTTGTGTTGACCCACCAAGTTAAAGGTTTCTGAGAAGGTCAAATTCCCATATATTTACCCATCACTGCATTAAATATATCTGCGTAGAGGATGTTACTTCATACCTTAAATTAATTAGTGTTTTGGCTAAACAACCATTCTTTAGCTTGGTTTCCTTTCCGTGAATTAGTTACTCCTCATGAATTGGGTCGAGAGTGGTCCCAAGCCGCTAATCGTGCACCCCCATCTCATTCCACTTTGGATCTTCCCAAGTGCCTCCTTGAACTTCATTCATCCTTAAAGGAAAGGATACTCTAGGCACTTGGTATGTGCCTTCTTCTCATTGTTGCAAAAATAAATTAAATAAAGAGAAAAAAAAACAAAAAATGGAAGAAAAATAACTCTTAAACAAAGAAAAATATATATATATATATATAAAAACAAATATTTTAATTTTTAAAATTTTAAAATAAATGAAAACGTTTAAATTAAAAAATTAAAAAGATAAATATATATATATATATATATATATTATAAAAAATTTAAATTACAGAGTTCAAAAAAATATAAAAATAAAAACACAAAATTTAAAAAACCGAAGATTATGGTAGGGAAGGGCCGGTGATTATAGCCGCGCCCTCGAATCTCCGGAGCGGATCACTGAGGATGACTGAGTTTATAATAACCGCGCCCTCGAATCACCCCCTGCCGACTGCTGAGCGGATCAGTGAGGGATGACTGAGTTTATAATAGTTTAGACCACGTGCCGATCCTATACCTTATCCATACCTTATCCTATCCTGGCTGACGGGCCGATGGCGTAAGTTATTTTGACTGGTGACTAATTTTCATTGTTGGGAAAAACAATTGATCCGTAACCCTAAAACCAATAATTGTTTTTTAAACGAATAGGTTATTTTGATCCGTAACGGAAAACCATGGTATAAAGAAACTATAACCGGTTCTAAAAAATAGAAAAAGTCATGACTACCAATAAAAATAAAAATGCATCACACGGCATAATTTGGGCGGGCGTGGAAGAGGGGCCGTGCTCAATGAGAGAAGTACTACAGGCAAGTTGGGCGGGCGTTGAAGAGGGGCCGTGCTCTACGGCCCCTCTGGAACGGGCATGATTGCAGCCATGGCTAACTTTCTGGATTACGACATCTACGACGTAGAACTGACCAATCTCGAACGTTCCAAGCCATATATGCACTTTCTGGGCATTCCAAGACACATGGTTTTGTTCCATTCGTTCTGGACAGAGGACGAAATCGCCAAAAAATCATTTACAGAGGACAGAGGACACGGCATAATTTACTCTGACCAGTACAGCTGTTGACAGTATGGTAGAAAGGTTTACATTAAAAACAGATTCGGTGATAATTGCCCGGAAAAGTAAAATATCTCACAGTGGTACCCACTAAAACCGCTTCCCCGCATTTGTCCCCTATAAAAACCCCTTTCCCATCCATGTTAATCTCAGCAAACTTTGAGTAATCATTCATTCCTTTATTTTGTGTGGGATGGGGTGCTTTTGTTTATCGATCCGTTTTTCAAATGCCAATCGCAGGAGATCCACGAGATACAAATACGATGTTTTTCTGAGCTTCAGAGGGAGAGATGTGAGAAAAGGGTTTGTGGATCATCTCTATCGTGCCCTCACAAGCGCAGGTCTCCGTGCCTTTCTGGACACCCGCGATGTGAACAGTGGGGACGACATTTCTGCAAGCTTACAGCACGCGATTGAGGTGAGTGGCATCCTCATTCCCATATTCTCCACTAATTACGCACAATCTTCCTGGTGCCTAAGAGAATCCTCGCTCATTGCACGCCAAGTACGAGAGGGGTCGGCCACCGCCATTCCTTTGTTTTACGACGTCATTCCTTCTCAAGTTCGGCGGCCGGAGCAATGCTGTGGACCAGTTGCTGAAGCATTCCAAGAGCACGAAAACAGTGGAAGATACAGTGTACAGGAAATCGGCGAATGGAAAGCTGATCTTTTCCAACTCTGTCGTTTCTCTGGCTACTCACTTCAAGAAGACTTCAATGGGTGGGTAACTCACTCTTCCCACTCCTCTCTTATTTATTTCTCGGTTTCTGTTTCTTCTACTTGAATTCTTAATATTTTCAAACTCTGAGAGTTCCAGCTATGAAGCAGCACTGGTGAAACGTGTGGTAGAAGAGGTGGCTAAACATTGCAAGACGGGCCACGGCTGCAGTGGTCGATTAAATAAACGTCTATTGTAAATGTCAAAGTTCTATGGATAACAAACAATATTTGTAATTTGTCTGGTTTGATTGATATAGATTGTGATCAAATCCTGAATGAAAGGCTATTGTCTTATGTTTTTACAAATATAATTTTTTAATTTAAGGTTAAATGCTACATTTATTTACAATAGTTACATTTAATAGGTTTTTAAATATTTAATCAGTTTTGTATGGACAAGATTAAATATTGATGGAATATTTTTAGTCGTCCCAATAAATCAATGGTTGTGATTTTAATCACTAACTTCCTCACTATTATAAAGACTTGATCATATTTAAAATATACTATGTTTGGCTAAGTGACTAATTTTCTGCTGTGCTAGTGATATTCAAATAAAATTTTTATTTAATCTCTTGCACTCTGGTCTTTCAATTTCTCTAATTCCACTCAAAATATTTATATTTTAATAAAATCAAAATTAAAAAGATTCTTATATTTATTTCTAATAAACATAAATATATATATATATATATATATATATAGATATATTTTTAATAAATTTAAAATTAAAATTTTAATAGAAAGGCCATCCAAAAAAAATACCAAAAAGTCATGATAAATATGATAAATAGACAAAGGGAAAAAAATTCAAATTATTTAAATAATGAGTTAAAGTTTTACTCATGACCCCATTCTAATTTGAGAGTCATATAGAACATTCAATTTAAGGATTAGGTAAAAAATTTAACTTAAAAATAACCATTTTTATTCACAAATTGTATGGAGATCAATCAATATATTTATTATGTCTTATTGAAAAACACTGTTTATATTAAACATGGAAGCAAGGATTTGGAATTATTTTCATATGTTCAATGATATTGATAATCCTGAATGGGTCTAATGGTTAAGAACATGTGTTTCCTCCTAAAAGGTCACAAGTTCAAATCCAAAGGGTGTAGGGTATGTATACCTCCCTAGACTTTACCAGTCAAATAATGATTATTATTTTGTTTTTACCTGAATGATGAATGAATCAACTATCTATAAAAAATTTCTTAAGATATGAATGCTTAACTAACACATTGTAGTGTATGAAATTTGCATTATGTATTAGTCATACACAAATTTTATTGTATAAAATTTTGCATCATACATCAACTATATAAATACGCATTTTACATTTATGATAAAAATTCCTATTAAATTTTAATCTATAAAATTTTGCATCACATATTATTATATAAATGCTTTTCCTAAGTCAATGACAAGAACTCCTACACATTTTCATGGTGAATTCTTAAGCATTGAAGTCCCTTCTTTGTAGTGCCACTCTTATGGTTCTAATAAATTATTTTTTGTCCCTAACCTAACCTTAGTGCCTTATTTAATTACCCTCAAACCATTTGGAGGTTTCCCATGGCCTTTTCCTTGGCCTCATACCTTAATTGATCATTTTTGACACGGATCACTTTTTCCTAATTAACATGCACAATGTTTGGATTTGAAGGAGCCCAATAATGCCTAATTGATCATTTTTGACACCGATCACTTTTTCCTAATTAACATGCACAATGTTTGGATTTGAAGGAGCCCAATAATGCCTAACTAATCTAGATAAATACCAAATGGCAGTTCCACATATTTGGCATGTGTATCATTTCTTTTTTATTAAGTTTGGTCAATGAAAATTCCTTATTGTTCCTTGTGTGCTTATTGCAAGAAGTGTTTTTTATATTGCATTTGTCTCTAGCATTTATGTTATCTTTCGTTTTTCCTATAGTAAACACGACACATTTTTGTCTTAACAACATGCACAACTTGCTTCATTTTACATGTGGTTAAGAAGTGAATTTCCATAATTAGACTATTGTAAGGAAGATTTTGTATCCTAGATGAGTATCACTTTCTCTCTCTTGAATCTTAACAATTCTCTTTCTTAACTCTCTCTATCTTCTTATAGATTATCGTATAACTCTCATATTCTCTTGGACCCCCCTTTCTTCAAGAAGTGTTGTATCTATTATACATAACCTTCACTTATTGGTTTAGGTCTTTTCTTTTTCTTTTGGAACATGCAAACTACATCTTGTAGTGGTTTGGAGCATCCCTCTTCCCACACTTCAATCACTCTCTTCCTTTCCTTTCAAATGAGCATTTTAACAATCATCGTGTGAGATATGAGGCTTTCTTCCATTAAGGTTGCACGGGCATCATTTATTTTCTTATTTAAATATATAGTACAAACTTGTTTGTTTCATTGCTTACTTGGTATCTTTAGTATAAGTATATTTGTGGATATAGGGAAACTTCTTGGGTTTTGTAAGAGGATATTACAAACTTTCATACACCAAGGAGGTCTAACCCAATTTTTTTTTGCTACCTTTTATTTGTATTATTTCTCTTTCAAGAGTTCAAGAGCATTGTTAGTTAGATCCAACATACTTAATTAAGGGTCATTACCCGCCTAAGGAGTCAATTTACCCTCTTTTTACCTTTGATTGTTTTCACACCAAAAGGAAAGTGATAATAAACCCTAATTTTTGTTGTTTACATTTAGGTTATAGGGTAAAGTTAAAGATTCATATATATTATTTCATATTTCATATTTAGATCGACCCTTAGCTTAATTAGACTAGATTGATCACTAAATAAAAACATAGTGATTAACATACTTTAAGTTCATCTCTTTTACTTTCTTTGTTTTAGTGTTATTTAATATTTTCTCTTATTGTTATAAACTTGATAATTAAAAAAATGGCTCTATAAACAACCATAGGTTCACTAATTAATATAAACTCTAATTTACTTAGTGAACCTTTCCCATATTATCCTTATTTTTCTCAACTTCTCCCTATAACTTAGTGGAGACTCCTCTTATACCTATACTAGTCATTCTAGACAAACTAGCATTGTTTGGTAGGAAGTTGGCTTATTGCCATAATGGTTTTCCCTTACCCATTTCATGGCCCTATGCTAGGGTTAGTTGGCCTCTTACATTGGAATATATCCTTTCTATCTCTTCTCCTTAGGTTGGTTTTATGCATT
>ML777507.1:282739-314385 GCA_009831015.1 Picea engelmannii
CATTCTATCCTAATATTTATGATATTACAATTATGATCATAGTCAAATGATTATTTACTTTAAGTAATTGTTTCTTATCCTTAAGAACCTACCTCCTATATTGAAGCAACTAATTCCTATATACGACGTCTTTCATGTGATTGCCATATTAACATTATATCCTAATATTTATGATATTAGAATTATGAGCCTAGTAAAATGATTGATTACTTTAAGTAATTATTTCCTATCCTTAAGTACCCACCTCCTATATTGAAGCAACTAATTCCTATATTCAAGCAATAAAGGAGAGTTCAACTAGGAAACTTTACCTCTATCATTAAGGAAGTGGAAGAGTTGGATTATGACTCTGCCTTTACCTCTCCTTGATTCATGAAAAAGGAGAATTAGAATTAAGAAGAGGAGGTTGAGAAAAATGTAACTTCTTGAGGAGAGAATAGAGTTCTTAATGAAAAAAAGAGAAACTAGAAGTACTTTCTTCAATGTCCTCTACAATTTTGTTGGCTTTTTGGGTTGGTTTGGAAGCTTGTGGTAAAGAGAAGAGTGATTTGAGAGATTTAGCAACTCTTCTTCTCCCTGATGGTTTCATATCCTAGCACAGGGGTGACATCCACAAAGAATATTACAAAAGACAAGTATCTTCTTCTTTTTTTATTAAAATTTCAATCATGATGAAATATACATGCATGTTAGTGTTATTTATTTTGATATCATGCCATGTAAATTATGTGGATGTCCTTAAGTTAACTATTTTTGTTATAATTTATTAAATTGAAAAAATTGTATAATATTACATTGATAAGCCTCATGCATGCAAACTGTTTGTAGAAATGCATTGAAAACTAGTTTCACATTTTTAGTGAAATGATGTCATATGAAGTATAATATATACCAAATTTTGAGGGGAGTTATATAGTACATACCCCCACATTCTCACTAAAATTTAGCCTTTAATTTTCCTGTATGACCCTTAAAAATGTAAAATCGATGTTGATAAAATTCTACTATAACTTGGCCATATGGTGCCTGTTGGAATTCAAATTTTAACAGAAAGTATATGACATCAATATGTACATTATAACCAAAAAAAAATCATATTTGTTTGTATGACTCCTAAACATAGAAAATGAATGTAGATGACACTATACTATAAATTGGCATGCTTGTTGGAACTAAAATTTTAAAAGCAAGTAAATACCATCAATATTCACTTGATCACCAAATTTCAAAATTATATTCATCCATTTCATTCCCCAAAAGGTGAAAATACATTCAAGTTAAGAAGGGCTACTCAAATCCTCCATAACCCCCATACCCTAGACAATTTGTGTTTATTGTATATGAAAACTTTTGGAATTTGACGTGAATGCTTTTAAGAGATTAAATGAGATGGTTATTGATTGGTTTCAACCATGTTTACTCTTACATCAGCCTATTGAGAGAAGGAGGAGGCTATATCCCCCATACTCCTGAAATTATATGAAAGCTATGCATAGATTATTGTTTAACTATTGTAAATAATTTTGAAGATTATTGTGAGGTATTTAACTCTATTGTACGATGGATTGTACAACGTTTTTTCCTCCATACTATGAATTACTTTTTATAAAGGACTTATAACATTTTATATAACCATGTATTAGTGAATAATGAGGCAATATGTCTTTAGATTAAATAATCATTAGGAAAGAAGCTTGTAGATTTAAAAAAGTCATTTCCTTATGTTTAGTATGACCCTAATGATCATGGAATCACATTTTTAATTAAGGGAGAAGGTTTTATATGCATGAGCTTAAGGACCTTAACCTTAAACACTAGGATTGTTCTATTTTGGAGAGAACAAGATCTTCATCTAGGATATTCTAGGGAGTTGATGAGTTGAGATGATTGTTGAACTTCTAGAAAAGAGTTAATATGTGAATCATATGCTTGTGCCTATTGTAATTTGGTTATGCTATCTATTATTAAGTGTCACCATATTAAAAAGGTATTATGTGGAAACTTGTGAAGTGTTAGTTCTAATTAAATTGAGATCTTCAGCTTGATTTTGTTGTCTACATAAATTACAATTTAGACCTTGAATTTTAAAAATGGAAACCTTGACCTTATGTTGACTGGTGTAATTCCAAACTCTATCATAGTAATTAATAAGAAGAGTTTCTATGTTGTAAATGTTATTAATGTGTTGTATTTTTATTTGCATACAATTGCCATTAATGAAATGTTATACCAATAGACCCTACTTTTGATATTAAGAATGAAGGTACATTATAGCATTGGTTTTCATGATAGGTGGGAGAGGTGGATCCATAGGCTCCATTAATGACTATATTGCAGCACATTGTTTTCCCAACACCCATAAAAGTAGTAACAAGTTTCGAATCAAGGACATATTAGATCTACCACTCTGCATAATAATCCTTACTATCACTCAGGTGGCTACATATAAAGTCCCCAATTAGAATCAAAGGTTGATATTTATTACACTATGAAGTGTTTGAATCAAAAATATTCGATTGGTGTATTTGAGTGTTTTTTGACCTAAGGGACTAGCTGACTAAATGCAGGATATGGCATCAATTTTTTTTTGGGTATGGCTTGATTCTCACATCACTCTTCTTAGAGAGGATCCCACATGTGAGACCCCATGTATAAACAAATTTTACTTGGCTGAGTGAGACCAATATGAGGATATGGATAGACTTCATGTCATGTATTGATTGAGGTGTGACCACGAGCCACTATGGATATGATTTCCTCAATTGGTGGGATGAGAAAATCACTGTGATAGAATAATTTACACATGGGGATGGACTTTAGGCATGACCCTGTTAATCCCTAAATAATGGCACATTACCCCTTAATTGGGGTATATTACATTAGTAATGTTATTTTATTTATGTTGGCTTGAGTCCAATAGTTCTAGTTGTACCTCCTAGCCTCCTATATATACCAAGGAGACCTTTTCATTTGAAACATCTTGTATTTGGGAATTTATGTGGTGTATAAGGAGGTTTACCCCTTGAAGAGGCTTATTATCTAAAATTATCTCTTTTTCAAGGCATTGAGTACTTATTCTGAGGTTTTTCTATACTATCTTGATATTTGGTTCCTAACATTTGGTTTCAGAGCTCAAGGTCTTGGGTTTTGTAAGAGGATATTACAAACTTACATACACCAAGGAGGTCTAACCCAATTTTTTTTTGCTACCTTTTATTTGTATTATTTCTCTTCCAAGAGTTCAAGAGCATTGTTAGTTAGATCCAACATACTTAATTAAGGGTCATTACTCGCCTAAGGAGTCAATTTACCCTCTTTTTACCTTTGATTGTTTTCACACCAAATGGAAAGTGATAATAAACCCTAATTTTTGTTTTTTACATTTAGGTTATAGGGTAAAGTTAAAGATTCATATATATTATTTCATATTTCATATTTAGATCGACCCTTAGTCTAATTAGACTAGATTGATCACTAAATAAAAACATGGTGATTAACATACTTTAAGTTCATCTCTTTTACTTTCTTTGTTTTAGTGTTATTTAATATTTTCTCTTATTGTTATAAACTTGATAATTAAAAAAATGGCTCTCTAAACAACCATAGGTTCACTAATTAATATAAACTCTAATTTACTTAGTGAACCTTTCCCATCTTACCCTTATTTTTCTCAACTTCTTCCTATAACTTAGTGGAGACTCCTCTTATACCTATACTAGTCATCCTAGACAAACTAGCATTATTTGGTAGGAAGTTGGCTTATTGCCATAATGGTTTTCCCTTACCCATTCCATGGCTTTATGCTAGGGTTAGTTGGCCTCTTACATTGGAATATATCCTTTCTATCTCTTCTCCTTAGGTTGGTTTTATGAATTTCTTCCTTAAGGTGTTCAAGCATACCTCCACACATCATATATATACTATCATAACATTGAAATTCAAGGTACCCATTTAATTTTCTATACAAAGATGGAGACGCCCTCAAATGGATTATATAACTTATAAATCATCATTTAACTTTGGGACTTTTCCTCAATGCATGAACATCCTCTAATGATAAGATAAGATAATCCATGTCTACAACAGTCTTGATGATCCTCCCCTTCTTTATTAACAATATGAACCCTTTGAATTTGATCCTTATTTATATTGTAATTATTTTTTTCATTACTATGTTTTTCTTCATACAATGTGATAGACTTACCATGGTGATTTTAAAGACATATACAAATTATTATTGTGAATATAATGAAAGGTTCCAAGGATGACTAATGGGAGAAAACACCGATGAGGCTATGGTGGAAGGGGTCTAAGGGGGGAATTGACCTATGTTTCATGTTTACTACTATATCTTATCCACAACCTCTTTCATGTGATTTTCATATTAACATTCTATCCTAATATTTATGATATTATGATTATGAGCCTAGTGAAATGATTAATTACTTTTTAAGTAATTATTTCCTATCCTTAAGTACCCACTTCCTATATTGAAGCAACTAAATCCTATATACAACCTCTTTCATGTGATTGTCATATTAACATTCTATCCTAATATTTATGATATTACAATTATGATCATAGTCAAATGAATATTTACTTTAAGTAATTGTTTCTTATCCTTAAGAACCTACCTCCTATATTGAAGCAACTAATTCCTATATACGACATCTTTCATGTGATTGTAATATTAACATTATATCCTAATATTTATGATATTAGAATTATGAGCCTAGTAAAATGATTAATTACTTTAAGTAATTATTTCCTATCCTTAATGTTAAAATATTGTGTAACTGCAAAGAATATTCTTATCCCCTTTTCTAGATAAAGATAAAATATATTTATTATTGATTAGATCACTCCCCTTTTGTGGATTGATCATGTTGGGTATTGTAAATGACCAAATCCCCTTTAGCAGATTGGTCAAGCCCTAATTGTAATAGGCTAAATAAGAAGTCGGTCCCAGAATATATTAAAGAGGCCCCGCAATATATTAAATGTGGTTATAACCACCCAGAAGAAGAAGTCGGCCCTGCCAGTGAAGAGACACTTCCACATGTGCCAGGATTGTATAAATAAGAGAGGCCAGTGCCTCATTTAGACATACACACAATTCACTCATCTAGTGCACAACTTTTGAAGGAAGTTCCAATTGTCGGTTGCCGGAAGAAGGAAGAGAGAGACATGTTGCTCAGTGTTGGATATTCTCTGTTGTCTGGTTCATTATCTTGGCATTGTATTGGATATCTATATTAAGGAAGTTTTGTTGGGTTTTCTTCCCCTTGAGGGTTTCGCAGGATAAATGCTTGTGTACTCTTGTGATTGTGTTTCTCTTAGTGATCCTGTCTATCCTACTGTTATCTAGTAAATTGAAAGTAACCTAATAATAGAAAAAGATTTAACATGGTTTTAGAGCTAAGCTGAAGAGAGCATCTTTCACAGGGAAAAGAAAAATGTCACTGTTGTCGTACATGAAAATTAGGGCTTTTTATTGAAGAAGGTTTTCAGCCCAAATCCATCTAGAAAGGTGCGCCCTACCTCAAGGAACATTTTGGCATCTTCAGCGCACATTTTTAGTGGCTAGATCTCCCAGAAAGTGAAACCTTAGTTTTCACAAAGTACTAGAAGTACCCAAAAACCAGAGTACTAGAAGTACCAGAAGTACCAGAAAACCATAAGCGCCAGTCCAAAAATTCGCAAATCAAGTTTGAAGGGGTAAAATTTGGATTTTCAAAAATTTGACTATACCAGCATACTCACCTCAGTCCAACACATCTTTTGGTGAGTTCATTTTTCAGATCCAAGAAATTTGATTGTTTTATTATTTCTATAGCCTCAAGGGCTAGGGTTTCTACTGTAAGAAATAATGGCTACCAACATGAGGGTAGAAGACAGGTTGGAAGGATCTAGAAACTTTAGATATTGGAAGCATAGGTTGCAAATGATTCTAGATGAGAATGATCTCCTCGAACATGTTACAGTAGGTGTACTAGAACTAGATGAAGAAGAGAAAAAGACCAAGCATAAGAAGAATGAAAAGAAAGAAAAGAGAATCATGTCAGATTCAGTAAAGGATCACTTGATCCCTCATATATCCGAACTACAGATAGCAAGGAAAATGTATTAAGAACTTAGCAGGTTATATGAAAGCAAAGACATAAGCTAGAATCTTACCTTAAGAAATTAGCTTCATAATATGAAGATGGAAAACTCAGAATCTATCACATCCTACCTTATGAGAGTTTCTCAAATTAGAGATCAACTTGTAGCTATTGGAGATGTCAATAGTGACAAGGAGCTCGTAACCACAGCCCTAAATGGGTTTCCAACATTTTGGATTCCTTTTGTACAAGGAGTATGTGCAAGAAGAAAGTTACCCAAGTTTGATAAGTTATGGGTAGATTGCACACACGAAGAATCTAGACTTTTAGACCAACAAAAGAGATTATTTTTTGATAAAGAGGAAGCTCTTACAGTTCAAAAGAACAAAAGAAGTTCCTTCATAAGGAACAATAAATAAGCTAACTCCATAAGAGTTCTAGACAAGAAGAAAGATGTTTCAAAGATCAGATGCTACAACTGTCAAAATTTAGGACACTTTTCCTATGACTGTCCTCAAGGAAAAGGGAAAAGAAAGCATCAAGCACATGTGGCAGAGGAAGAGGAATCTCCTCCCTCAAAGAAAGCTTTAGCAGAAATTAAGGATTATGCACTTTAAGTTGAAGATAATTGATTTGAAGAAAGATAGCAAATGGAGGAGTCTGTGGAGCCTCCCCACACAAAAACAAAAGATAAGTATTCCTATTTATTTCTAGTATCTTGTTTACTTCAATAGTTTATCATTACAAGTTAGATTTTTGTGAGAATGTTAATTAACCTCGTTTTACTTTAGTGTCTATGCAGACTTATGAAGGAAGTATCAAAGAAAAGGATGAAGAAAGAGATAACATATTTATTTCATGTATGATCACTCATGAGAGTGACAAAGAAAGCATATTGTAAGTAAGTTTACAAGTCTTGGAAGAAAGAACTTATGCCGTGAATTGAAGAAGTTAGACAACACGACAAGGATGTATGATATGGTGACAGTCAGTGAAGACCAGACAATATCCGATATTCATATAGGAGCAGGAGGCTCCTAAAGATGCAGAACGAAAATATTCAAGATGAAGAAAAATATGGATACTTAGATATAGTGGATGAGATGCAGGTAACTACAGGTTGCTCCAGTACCATTCTTATAGATGTAGAGGGAGCAGGTTGATCTAGTATGAAGAAAAAAAGAAAGAAATATGCGAACTCAAGAAGGCAGCTAGGATATTACAGAAGAGAACTTCAAGGATGATGATTATAAACTATGAGTTAGGTGTAAGAGGGAGCTATGTCTCAGATTTCGAAATGAAGGATCGTGATTTGATGCAGTTAGAAAAGTAGATGGATGGTGCTTAGATATTTTGATCATGATGAAAGCTATCCAGTAGATGGATGGTGCCCAATAGATGGGTAGCATGGTATTAAACCATTGAAAGATTTTGGACCATAAGAGATTTTTTGATATCCTATAGCTAAACCTTCGTAGAGAAGGAAGAGACCTTTGTCGAGAAGGAATGAGCAATCCCATAGGTAGACCTTTGTAGAGAAGGAAGAGACTTTCATAGAGAAGAGGAATGAGAAATTTTCCAAGGTTGGCCTCTGTCCAAGTGTTGAGTTTTGGATACTCTAGGGACATGCTAGAATACCCTCGTAGAGAGGGGTGTGACCACCCTCGTAGAGAGGAATGTGGATGTTTCTCAAAGGGACAACGGGCAGATACTCTCCTCTAGCCAAAGATTGAGTAGCCTGGAACACAAACCTTGACCATGTGGAATGGTTAGTTGGCTATTGAGGTTTGTGTCGTGATCCTGCGTGGATCCTGGAAAGGGAGTCTAGTCTTGCCCAGGCTAGCATCTTAGCTTCTCTAGTTCATGTGGGATGAATAGGAGTGAAGCTATGGTAGTAGTCCTCCCCAGTGAATGGGTGAGATATATGACTACAAGAGAAGGGAGAACATAAAAGGAAAGGCAAAACTAATAGAATATCTTCTGTGTGAAGATAAGACATCTTCTGTGTGAAGATAAGATATCGTCTGTGTGAAGATAAGAAAGAAGTATCTTCTGTGTGAAGACGAAAGAAAGAAAGAGTATCTTTTGCACGAAGATAAAGAGAATAAAACTTCCGATGATTTATAGATATGTCAGTCAGTCATCATGATGCCAGATGACCAAGTGGATTATATTGATGCCTCCTGTTATCCAGTCAATGATTTTGTCCAGTTGATGATTTTGCCCAGTTGATGATGCTATCCAGTGGATGCCGCTACCTAGTTGATGTTGACATCCGGTGACCTATCAAAAGATAAAGAATGTCCTTCTTGTTAAGTGGGAGTGTTAAAATATTGTGTAACTGTAAAGAATATTCTTATCCCCTTTTGTGGATAAAGATAAAATATATTTATTATTGATTAGATCAATCCTCTTTTGTGGATTGATCATGTCATCTATTGTAAATGACCAAATCCCCTTTTGCGGATTGGTCAAACCTTAATTGTAATAGGCTAAATAAGAAGTCGGCCCCAGAATATATTAAAGAGGCCCCATAATATATTAAAGGTGGTTATAACCACCCAGAAGAATAAGTCAGCCCTGCCAGTGAAGAGACACTTCCACACATCCCAGAATTGTATAAATAAGAGAGGCCATCGCCTCATTTAGACACACACACAACTCACTCATCTAGTGCACAAGTTTTGAAGGAAGCTGCAGTTGTCGATTGCTGGAAGAAGGAAGAGAGAGAGGCATGTTGCTTAGTGTTGGATATTCTCTGTTGTCTGGTTCATTATCTTGGCATTGTATTGGCTATCTATATTAAGGAAGTTTTGTTGGGTTTTCTTCCCCATGAGGGTTTCCTAGGATAAATGCTTGTGTACTCTTGTGATTGTGTTTCTCTCAGTGATCCTGTCTATGCTATTGTTATCTAGTAAATTGAAAGTAACCTAATAATAGCAGAAACTTTAACATGGTTTTAGAGCTAAGCTGAAGGGAGAATCTTTCACAGGAAAAATAAAAACGTCATTGTTGCCATACATGAGAATTAGGGATTTTTACTGAAGAAGGTTTTCAGCCCCAAATCCATCTAGAAAGGTGTGCCCTACCTCAAGGAACATTTTGGCATCTTCAGCGCACATTTTCAGTGGCTAGATCTCCCAGAAAGTGAAACCCTAGTTTTCACAAAGTACTAGAAGTACCAGAAAACCAGAAGCACCAGTCCAGAAATCCGCAAATCAAGTTTGAAGGGGTAAAATTTGGATTTTCATAAATCTGAATGTACCAGTATATTCACCTCAATCCAATGCATCTTTTGGTGAGTTCAATTTTCAGATCCAAGAAATTTGATTTTTTTATTATTTCTATAGCCCGAAGGGCTAGGGTTTCTACTCCAAGAAAAAATGGCTACCAACATGAGGGTAGAAGACAGGCTAGAAGAATCTAGAAACTTCAGATCTTGGAAGCATAGATCACAGATGATTCTAGATGAGAATGATGTCCTAGAACATGTTACAGTAGGTGTACCAGAACCAGATGAAGCAGAGCAAAAGACCAATCATAAGAAGAATGAAAAGAAAGCAAAGAGAATCATGTCAGATTTAGTAAAGGATCACTTGATCCGTCATATATCCGAACTATAGACATCAAGGAAAATGTATGAAGCACTCAACAGGTTATATGAAAGAAAAGACATCAACCATAATCTTACCTTAAGAAATCAACTTCGTAATATGAAGATGGAAAACTCAGAATCTGTCACATCCTAACTTATGAGAGTTTCTCAGATCAGAGATCAGCTTGCAGCTATTGGAGATGTCATTAGTGACAAGGAGCTTGTAACCACAACCCTAAATGGGTTTCCAACATTTTGGATTCCTTTTGTACAAGGAGTGTGTGCAAGAAGAAAGTTACCCAAGTTTGATAAGTTATGGGCAGATTGCACACACGAAGAATCTAGGCTTGCAGACCAACATAAGAGATTAATTGTTGACGAAGAGGAAGCTCTTACAGTTCAAAAGAAAAAAAGAAGTTCCTTCATAAGGAACAATAAAGAACCTAACTCTGTAAGAGTTCTAGACAAGAAGAAAGATGTTTCAAAGATCAGATGCTACAACTGTCAAAAGTTGGGACACTTTTCCTATGACCGTCCTCAAGGAAAAGGGAAAAGAAAGCATCAAGCACATGTGGTAGAGGAAGAGGAATCTCCTCCCTCAGAGAAAACTTTAGTAGAAATTAAGGATTATGCACTTTAAGTTGAAGATAGTTGACTTGAAGAAAGATAGGAAATGGTGGAGTCCGTGGAGCCTCCCCACACAAAAACAAAAGATAAGTATTCATGTTTATTTCTAGTATCTTGTTTACTTCAATACTTTATCATTACATGTTAGATTTTTGTGAGAATGTTAATTAACCTCGTTTTACTTCAATGTCTATGCAAACTTATGAAGGAAGTATCAAAGAAAAGGATGAAGAAAGAGATAACATATTTATTCATGTATGATCACTCATGAGAGTGACAAAGAAAGCGTATTGTAAGTAAGTTTACAAGTCTCAGAAGGAAGAACTTATGTCGTGAATTGCAGAAGTTAGACAACACAACAAGGACGTATGATATGGTGACAGTTAGTGAAAACCAGACAATATCCGATATTCATATAGGAGCAAGAGGCTCCTAAAGATGCAGAACAAAAATATTCAAGATGAAGAAAACTATGGATACTCAGATATAGTGGATGAGATGCAGGTAACTACAGGTTGCTCTAGTACCGTTCTTATAGATGCAGAGGGAGCAGGTTGATCTAGTATGAAGGCAGAAAGAAAGAAATATGCGAACTCAAGAAGGAACCCACGATATTACAAAAGAGAACTTCAAGGATGATGATTAGAAACTATGAGTTAGGTGCAAGAGGGAGCTATGTCTCGGATTTTGAAATGAATTATCATGATTTGATGCAGTTAGAAAAGCAGATGGATGGTGCTCAGATATTTTGATCAAGATGAAAGCTATCCAGTAGATGGATGGTGCCTAGCAGATGGGTAGCATGGTATTATACCATTGAAAGATTTTGGACCATAAGAGATTGTTTTAGATCCCATATTGAAACCTTCGTAGAGAAGGAATGAGCAATCCCATAGGTAGACCTTCGTAGAGAAGGGGAATGAGAAATTTTCCAAGGTTGGCCTCTGTCCAAGTGTTGAGTTTTGGATACTCTAGGGACATGCTAGAATACCCTCATAGAGAGGAATGTGGATGTTTCTCCAAGGGGCAACGTGCAGATACTCTCCTCTAGCCAAGGATTGAGTAGCCTGGAACACAAACCTTGACCATGTGGAA
This sequence comes from Picea engelmannii, assembly GCA_009831015.1. Classification (NCBI taxonomy): domain Eukaryota; kingdom Viridiplantae; phylum Streptophyta; class Pinopsida; order Pinales; family Pinaceae; genus Picea; species Picea engelmannii. Next base: position 294,161 of record ML777507.1, read on the forward strand.
TGGTTAGTTGGCTATTGAGGTTTGTGTCATGATCCTAATTGGATCTTGGAAAGGGAGTCTAGTCTTGCCCAGGCTAGCATCTTAGCTTCTCTAGTTCATGTGGGATGACTAGGAGTGAAGCTATGGTAGTAGTACTCCCCAGTGGATGGGTGAGATATATGACTACAAGAGAAGGGAGAACATAAAAGGAAAGGAAAATCTCATAGAATATCTTTTGTGTGAAGATAAGACATCTTCTGTGTGAAGATAGGACATCTTCTGTGTGAAGATAAGATATCTTCTATGTGAAGATAAGAAAGAAGTATCTTCTGTGTGAAGACGAAAGAAAGAAATATTATCTTCTGCGTGAAGATAAAGAGAACAAAACTTCAGATGATTTATAGATATGCCAGTCAGTGATCATGATGCCAGATGACCAAGTGGATTATATTGATGCCTCCTGTTATCCAGTCAATGATGTTGCCTAGTTGATGATTTTTCCCAGTTGATGATGCTATCCAGTGGATGTTGCTACCTAGTTGATGTTGACATCCAGTGACCTATCAAAAGATAAAGAATATCCTTCTTGTTAAGAGGGAGTGTTAAAATATTGTGTAACTGCAAAGAATATTCTTATCCCCTTTTGTGGATAAAGATAAAATATATTTATTATTGATTAGATCAATCCCTTTTTGTGGATTGATCATGTCGGGTATTGTAAATGACCAAATCCCCTTTTGCGGATTGGTCAAACCCTAAATGTAATAGGCTAAATAAGAAGTCGGCCCTGCCAATGAAGAGACACTTCCACACGTGCTAGAATTGTATAAATAAGAGAGGCCAACACCTCATTTAGACACACACACAACTCACTCATCTAGTGCGCAAGTTTTGAAGGAAGCTGCAGTTGTCGGTTGCCAGAAGAAGGAAGAGAGAGAGGTGTGTTGCTCAGTGGTTGATATTCTATGTTGTTTGGTTCATTATCTTGGCATTGTATTGGCTATCTATATTAAGGAAGTTTTGTTGGGTTTTCTTCCCCTTGAGGGTTTCGCAGGATAAATGCTTGTGTACTCTTGTGATTGTGTTTCTCTCAGTGATCCTATCTATGCTATTGTTATCTAGTAAATTGAAAGTAACCTAATAATAGAAGAAACTTTAACATGGTTTCAGATCTAAGCTGAAGAGAGAATCTTTCAAAGGAAAAAGAAAAATGTCACTGTTGTCGTACATGAAAATTAGGGATTTTTATTGAAGAAGGTTTTCAGCCCCAAATCCATCTAGAAACATGCACCCTACCTCAAGGAACATTTTAGCATCTTCAGCGCACATTCTCAGTGGCTAGATCTCCCGAAAAGTGAAACCCTAGTTTTCACAAAGTACTAGAAGTATCAGAAAACTAGAAGCACCAGTCCAGAAATACACAAATCAAGTTTGAATGGGTAAAATTTGGATTTGTAGAAATCTGACTATACCAGCATACTCTTCTCAGTCCAACGCATCTTTTGGTGAGTTCAATTTTCAAATCCAAGAAATTTGTTTTTTTTATTATTTCTATAGCCCGAAGGGCTAGGGTTTCTACTCCAAGAAACAATGGCTATCAACATGAGAGTAGAAGAAAGGTTGGAAGGATCTAGAAACTTCAGATCTCGGAAGCATAGGTTGCAGATGATTCTAGATGAGAATGATATCCTAGAACATGTTACAATAGGTGTACCAGAACCAGATGAAGCAGAGCAAAAGACCCAGCATAAGAAGAATGAAAAGAAAGCAAAGAGAATCATGTCAGATTCAGTAAAGGATCACTTGATCCCTCATATATCCAAACTATAGAAAACAAGGCAAATGTATGAAGCACTCAACAGGTCATATGAAAGCAAAGGCATCAGCCAGAATCTTACCTTAAGAAATCAGCTTCGTAATATGAAGATGGAAAACTTAGAATCTGTCACATCCTACCTTATGAGAGTTTCTCAGATCAGATATAAGCTTGCAGCTATTGGAGATGTCATTAGTGACAAGGAACTTGTAACAACAACCCTAAATGGGTTTCCAACATTTTGGATTCCTTTTGTACAAGGAGTGTGTGCAAGAAGCAAGTTACCCAAGTTTGATAAGTTATGGGCAGATTGCACACATAAAGAATCTAGACTTGCAGACCAACAAAAGAGATTAATTGTTGACGAAGAGGAAGCTCTTACAGTTCAAAATAACAAAAGAAGTTCCTTCATAAGGAACAATAAAGAACCTAACTCTGTAAGTGTTCTAGACAAGAAGAAAGATGTTTCAAAGATCAGATGCTACAACTGTCAAAAGTTGGGACACTTTTCCTATGGCTGTCCTCATGGAAAAGGGAAAAGAAAGCATCAAGGACATGTGGCAAAGGAAGATGAATCTCCTCCCTCAGAGAAGTATTTAGCAGAAATTAAGGATTATGCACTTTAAGTTGAAGATAGTTGATTTGAAGAAAGATAGCAAATGGTGGAGTCCGTGGAGCCTCCCCACACAAAAGCAAAAGATAAGTATTCATGTTTATTTCTAGTATATTGTTTACTTCAATACTTTATAATTACAAGTTAGATTTTTGTGAGAATGTTAATTAATCGCATTTTACTTCAGTGTCTATGCAGACTTATGAAGGAAGTATCAAAGAAAAGGATGAAGAAAGAGATAACATATTTATTTCATGTATGATCACTCATGAGAGTGACAAAGAAAGAATATTGTAAGTAAGTTTACAAGTCTCGGAAGAAAGAAATTATGCCGTGAATTGCAGAAGTTAGACAACACGACAAGGACATATGATATGGTGACAGTTAGTGAAAACCAGAAAATATCCGATATTCATATAGGAGCAGGAGGCTCCTAAATATGTAGAACAAAAATATTCAAGATGAAGAAAAAGAAGGATACTCAGATATAGTGTATGAGATGCAGGTAACTACAGGTTGCTCCAGTACCATTCTTATAGATGTAGAGGGAGCAAGTTGATCCAGTATGAAGACAAAAATAAATAAATATGCGAACTCAAGAAGGTACCCAGGATATTATAGAAGAGGACTTCAAAGATGATGATTAGAAACTATGAGTTAGGTGCAAGAGGGAGATATGTCTCCGAGTTCAAAATGAAGGATCGTGATTTGATGTAGTTAGAACAGGAGATGGATGGTGCCCAGATATTTTGATCAAGATGAAAGCTATCTAGTAGATGGATGGTGCCTAGCAAATGGGTAGCATGGTATTATACCATTGAAATATTTTAGACCATAAGAGATTTGTTTAGATCCCATAGCTAAACCTTCGTAGAGAAGGAAGAGAACTTTGTAGAGAAGGAATGAGAAATCCCACAGGTAGACCTTCGTAGAGAAGGAAGAGACCTTCATAGAGAAGGGGAATGGGAAATTTGCCAAGGTTGGCCTATGTCCAAGTGTTTAGTTTTGGATACTCTAGGGACATGCTAGAATACCCTCATAGAGAGGGCTGTGACCACCCTCGTAGAGAGGAATGTGGATGTTTCTCCAAGGGACAGCAGGCAGATACTGTCCTCTTGCCAAGGATTGAGTAGCTTGGAATACAAACCTTGACCATGTGGAATGGTTAGCTGACTATTAAGGTTTGTGTCATGATCCTGCATGGATCTTTGAAAGGGAGTCTAGTCTTGCCTAGGCTAGCATCTTAGCTTCTCTAGTTCATGTGGGATGACTAGGAGTGAAGCTATGGTAGTAGTCCTCCCCAGTGGATGGGTGAGATATATGACTACAAGAGAAGGGAGAACATAAGAGGAAAGGAAAAACTCATAGAATATCTTCTGTGTGAAGATAAGACATCTTTTGTGTGAAGATAAGACATCTTCTATGTGAAGATAAGATATCTTCTGTGTGAAGATAAGAAAGAAGTATCTTATGCGTGAATATGAAAGAAAGAAAGATTATCTTCTGCGTGAAGATAAAGAGAACAAAACTTCCGATGATTTATAGATATGCTAGTCAGTGATCATGATGCTAGATGGCCAAGAGGATTATATTGATGCCTCTTGTTATTCAGTCAATGATGTTGCCCAATTGATGATGTTGCCCAGTTGATGATGTTGCCTAGTTGATGATGCTATCCAGTGGATGCCGCTACCTAGTTGATGTTGACATCCGGTGACCTGTCAAAAGATAAAGAATATCCTTCTTGTTAAGAGGGAGTGTTAAAATATAGTCTAACTACAAAGAATATTCTTATCCCCTTTTGTGGATAAAGATACAATATATTTATTATTGATTAGATCAATCCCCTTTTGTGGATAAAGATAAAATATATTTATTATTGATTAGATCAATCCCCTTTTGTGGATTGATCATGTCGGGTATTGTAAATGACCAAATCCCCTTTTGCGGATTGGTCAAACCCTAATTGTAATAGGCTAAATAAGAAGTCGACCCCATAATATATTAAAGAGGCCCCAAAATATATTAAAGGTGGTTATAACCACCCAGAAGAAGAAGTCGGCCCTACCAGTGAAGAGACACTTCCACACGTGCCAGAATTGTATAAATAAGAGAGGCCAGTGCCTCATTTAGACACACACACAGCTGACTCATCTAGTGCGCAAGTTTTGAAGGAAGCTATAGTTGTCGGTTGCCATAAGAAGGAAGAGAGAGAGACGTGTTGCTTAGTGTTGGATATTCTCTATTGTTTGGTTCATTATCTTGGCATTGTATTGGCTATCTATATTAAGGAATTTTTGTTGGGTTTTCTTCCCCTTGAGGGTTTCCCAGGATAAATGCTTGTGTACTCTTGTGATTGTGTTTCTCTCAGTGATCTTGTCTATGCTATTGTTATCTAGTAAATTGAAAATAACCTAATAATAGCAGAAACTCTAACATGGTTTCAGAGATAAGATAAAGAGAGCATCTTTCACAGGAAAAAGAAAAACGTCACTATTGTCGTACATGAAAATTAGGGATTTTTTATTGAAGAAGGTTTTCAGCCCCAAATCCATCTAGAAAGGTGCGCCCTACCTCAAGGAACATTTCAGCATCTTCAGCACACATTTTCAGTGGCTAGATCTCCCGGAAAGTGAAACCCTAGTTTTCATAAACTACTAGAAGTACCAGAAAACCAGAGTACCAGAAGTACCAGAGTACCAGAAGTACCATAAAACCAGAAGCACCAGTCCAGAAATATGCAAATCAAGTTTGAAGGGGTAAAATTTATATTTTCAGACATTTGAATTTACCAGCATACTCGCCTCAGTCCAGCACATCTTTTGGTGAGTTCAATTTTCAGATCCAAGAAATTTTATTTTTTTATTATTTCTATAGCCCAAAGGGATAGGGTTTCTACTACAAGAAGTAATGGCTACCAGCATGAGGGTAGAACACAGGCTGGAAGGATCTAGAAACTTTGATTATGCAACATCTACTTGGACATTATGCTCTTTTCCCTGTTTCACTTTGGTGGTTTACATTGCACACTAGTAAGTGGGTCACCCTTGGGGATAGGTCTCCTAGTGGGAGGTCCTCTTGATGATTCATCATGCCATTACCGACCATACTTGTCACTTTCCACACTTCATCCCCTCATCTCCTTACCTTTTGGGATTTTCGGGTGTACTAACCCAAGAAGGGGTTGTCCTTCATTTCATGGGAAGAAGGGGTTGAAGGCCCTGAGGCTTGTAGTTGGAAAAAGATAAAATCCAATCATAAACCTTCTAGCTTCTCTCGTAGGGATCTCGAGGAAAATGAAATTTCTCTCATAAGAAACTAATGGGACCCATGAAAAATAAATAATACAAATTCCAACAAAGGTGGAGTATGAGTGGGCATTGTTTTTCATGCCTATCTAGAAGCCCCACACATGTTTTCAACTTGGGGAAGCATGATGTGTGTAACGTCCCCGACCATCAACCCCACGACCGAGAAAACGCTACTGTATGGAAAAAACATTCTCATACTTATATATATAACATGAATTAAGTCATATTACACACATTTAACTAAACCAAACAGAGTAATCACATAATTATGACTGACCTGCAGGTTTAATGGGATTAACAGTAATTCATGATTATAGCGGAATGCATGATAATATTGCAAGAATCATAGACATGAATATACTTATAAATTAAGTACAAAATTAACACTTATCTTTTATTACTAACGTAATTCCACCAACCACATGCAGGCCTTCCACAAACCTCCCAACCTTAGACCACGCTACTCATCACGCTCAGTAGTGGGTCAACCCCGAGCTGGGACTAAGCTCCACCCAAGGCAAGGAATCCTAGTCTAGGTTGAGGTTACAGGGAAAACTTCACAAAATAACCAAAAGGATTCTTCCCAGGATGCCTTCTTACGCCCACTACTCACAGACTCTCATTCCCCACATGCATGTTCCGCCTAGGAGTATACACCTTCACAAGCACAGTCCATCAGTGCTTCACCTCCCTCTCTAGGCCTCAAAAATAGGCTAGATCAGGAAGTCTCAGAGCTCTGTAGCTGGTGCTAGACTCTCTCTGGGAGAAAACCACTTCCCAAAAGACCCTTCATTTGGGAAAGAGCTGCTCATAGGCCTGACAACCTTCCTCTTCAACCATGGGCCTAACCACTCGACTCTTCCACCAACTTCCACTTCCATTCCCGGAAGGTGAGGATAACGACAACAACAATAGCAATTCAGTTAACTCACAGGTGACATCAACAACAAGAATTTGGGTATGGACATCCAAAAATGACAACATACCACACTAAGACACAACATGGTTTAGGCCATATCCAAGATGTTTCATCTTCACAATAAAACAACACAGGTTGGTTTCATGGTTTTCTATTTTCAGAGATGCGTGAGGTTATGCAAAGGTCGATCCCAGAGCTCAACAAAATTCACGGAGAATGGAAAATGGATAGCAAACAATCTTCCCGTGAGGGTTTCCTTCACTATGCATGGGTATGCAAAGGCAAACGCATAAGAAAAACGGTTCAGACGCCCCAGATCCCCCGCGAACTCAGGCAGAGGATGACAGAATGAGGAGTGAACCACCCCCCCACATTTGACTTCTGTAGCTTTTAACTACATGTGCCTGGGCCGACACATGTCGCCCATAAAGCTACATGCACTCCATCAGCATGGGTTCCTCTCCAAGAACTTAGGACAACACTCAAAATTGTCCACCTTAGTTTTAAATAAATAATAATAATAAATTATTATCCCTTTCTAGAGGTAAGCTCCCTAGATTAGCCCCTCGTCCCAACACTTATCCTTTCTTTCCACCTTTCAGCCCCCATTCCCTTACCCACTTTGTGGAATCTTAGTCACCCATCACTCATTCATCATGGTCGGTTTGCATGCAACGATATTCATATTTTTATTAATGTTATGCATAATTACATATATAAAAACAGGCTCTTGGCCTTAACACTTAGGTTCTCTGGCCTAATAAACTCATAATCCTTACCATCTTATCAATACTTGGCTCACCAACCTACAAAACATGATTTACAATTCATAAACATGATTACAACAGGGCTCGTCCTTGGGGATATTACAATGTGACTAGGGTAGAGTCAATGTGGGAACTGTTTCTCATGTTTAGGTAGAAGCCCCACCTTGGCTTCAACCTAGAAACATATTAAAAGAATAAAAGACAATAAATGGGCTTGGAAAAAGGTTGCATTGAAAATGAAGGTGCAACACATCCTCTACAAAGGCACCCATAAATGAGACACTACAATCCCTTGTATGTCATGAACCCCATGCCCAAGAGTATTTCCCCCATCCATGTCACTTCATCCACGTGACTCAGAGAAAGTTATGATTGCGAAACACTCCTAAATTTGAGGTATGATTCACCCAATAGGTCTCTTTGTCAACCCTCCCATACCTAAACTTGGAAAATTACATTAGATCTTTGAGCACTGATTTATTTCTATGAGGTAGGTTGTATGCACATGCTTGGATGTCTCTTTTATTGATTTGATTTACTCATCATGATTCATTTGAATTGATATCCTTGGAGGGTGTATTCATTGTCTTTGTAGGACCTAGTTGGTGGACAGATTTGGAAGAATAAGCCTAGCTTGGGCTCCCTTGGGGCTTGAAGCCCACAGGTTGGATACCAAGGCCCACATTCTGGATGATGATGATTTCCTTTGGAGGCCTAAGATGACACCATGGAATACCTAACCCAACCTCTTACTATCCCAATGACTTACTCTTGGGGCCAAAACTCCATACAAGGAGGGCTTGACGTCACCTAGGGTTGAGGTTGTGGTGGTAGAGTTGCTACTCATTGAAGCTTGGCACGATTTTGTGGGAGATGACTTGAGGAAGATATAATGCATAAGAATTTGGCTCTAGAATCACAAATTACCTTAACCTTCTACTCCAACAACTTGCTCAAGGGGTCAAGACATCATGCTTAGAGGCATGATGTCACCTTAGCATTTCTATTGTGCAAATTTTTAAATTTAAATTTAAATTTTATATTGTAAAGAGGTAAGGTAAGGGTTGTTGTCCCCTTACTTTGTGGTTTACCCTAATTTTTTTGGACAAACTTCTTTTATAGGTTTTGGTATAAATAGATATCATTTCTATCTCATTTGATCATAACTCTCACATTGTGAGAAGTCTTCTAGCTGAAATTTGTTCCCTATTTGGGAAATCTCTCCCTCTTATGATTTTTCTATGGTTTTTCTTTGTTATTGGTGGAAGAAGTAGTGTGCTATCTCACTTGGAGCTATTCTTTTGCATTGTGGTGGATTAATCTTGGTAAATAAGAGGTTTATCTTGTTGATGCTTGGACTAGGTGAGGAATCTATTTTGTATTGCTTCTTTTCATGGTTACACGTTTAATTTTACTTGAATTATTGGGGATTATAAGGGAATACAGCCCCACTAAGCCCATCATTTTTGTCTTGCAATAATTGTTGCATAAGGTTTTACTAGGAGAAGTAAAAGGGCTTACACCCTCCTAGTACTTCCTAGCTAGTTTTGCTTTCCTTGGGGAGTAAAAGGGTTTACACCCCCAAGGAGATATAATTCCTAGATCATTTTTTTAAAATTGACTTCTTATCCCAATAGTTAAAGACACTAATCTTAATTTCATTGGAGAAATAAATCTTTGCATTGGTGAATGTGAAAACACAAGATTTTGAGATTGTCTAAATTGAAAATTATTCTATGTGCTTAAGGCATCCTCGAGCCCTTAAGGCATATTGTTTCTCTTAGAAATTCTTTCTGTTGTTTTAACATTTAAGCTACAACCACTAGTGTTCTAGAAAACCCTAAAAAAGTATTTGAATAACTCACAATTCAACCATCAAAAGTTGTTAATAATTTACCCTTATAATCTACTAGTCTTAGCACATCTTTTGGGTGGATTCCTTGTGTTTTTTGGTGGCTGATTTTTTTTCTGTAACAACCTTTTTTCTACAGCCATCGGGATGCAATTACAACTCTGCAACACTTTTCTATAAAAACCTTAAATTATTTCTAACGTCTAATCCTTTTATACTTGAGTTATACTAGTACTCGCTAGTTTTTATCTTGCATCATTCACTTGACTTTAGCATCTTGTTTAGCATCTCTACTAAGAATTTCTTTGATGATATATATCTATTTTGACTACTACAAATAGGGAGAAAAATATTAACTTGCTTTTCCACTTAACATATAGCTTGTATACTTTGTTTTTCTTGTGTCTCGGGCATGTACTATCATCATCTATAGGTACTCAAAGTTCTTGGAAACCATTTGAACACTATCAAGACTCATTTTCATGTCTTCTTCCATTTAGAAACTTCAAATATAGAGGAATCCATTCATAAGTTTGAATTTCCATTTCATTCCCCCCCTAGGGTCACCCGAGATTACCCTCTTGAGGTGATGATTGCACCTCTAAAGTGACGGGAGTACCTATCTGAGGTGACAATGGGTAGGTATTTTCCTAGTTGTCACCATCTTGTGGTTGGGTTGGGATTTTACTAACCCATAGTTTGTGCGATAACAATGTCATTGGACCCATATGAGGGCGACCACTATAATGAGCATGTAAATGAGGATGCATGAAGCACGAGAGTTGAAAATATTTACAAGGTCATGGGGCATAGAGGGGACTACATCAACCCCACCACAAATGGAGAAATAAGCTGGAGGAGTGTCAAATCTTATGACATGAATTCTGATGATGCACTAGATAGATGGAAAAATAAGATCTATGAAGCTTCCACATGTAGATGCCCTTTTTCAAAAAATCAGTGCGATGGATTGATTTTGAACTTTCTGATGCCCCGCGGTTTGATGGCACTGGGTTAGTGGAGAAAATCCTAGTGCATATGGAGAGAACTGTTCTTGCAGAGAAGATATTTTAGGTCATGGATGTCGTGGTTTGAGGGACCCTCACATTGTGTTGGGAGACCCACTGCCTGAATGTTTAGAGCTGGGAGAAGGTGGTCAAGTTCATCAAAGTTTGATTCCAACCAATCACTTAATTTGAACTAGCCAACCAATATAAGGGCACCGAGGACCCTTAGGAACACCTTTCATTCTATGAACAGTGTTGGACTGGTAAGAATGTCCCTCAAGCCCAATGGGTATATCATTTTTTCGATACCATGGATATGGTTCCTATAAGCTAGTACATTCAGGAGGAACTCAGAAGGAAAACAAGTGAGTGGACCCATATGAGTTCCCAATTTCTTTCAACCTTTAGGTTCACCATAGAAGATCCGACTCTTAGTGAGGCAATCTGTTGGGTAAAGAACTTCATTTTTCATCGTCAACCAAAGACTGTCAGCCCAATAGTGGTCTACTACTACCACCAGCCGGTGGCTGAACTGAAAGAAGTCATACATTGCGGGAAGGTTGATGTGGGCAATATTGATGACAAAGACCCTCGCAGCATCCAAATCACAGGATCAAAAGGAGAAAAAAAACTAAAGGGGAAGGTGGCCTAGACTACCGAACCAGACTATAATGGCCCCATAAATACTAAGAAGCACAATATTGGTACGGATGAAGCATCCAAGATGGCCATTATTTTTTATTACTGGGATAAGGAGATAGTCACTCAGGTTGTTGACCTCCTTAAGGAATATGAGGACTTGTTTTCTCAAATTTTTCTGATATGAAGGGAATTATGGGATACTTAGGAGCTATGAAGATACAAATTAAACCTGATGCTAAGCCATTCAAGAAAAGACCCTACCACCTAAATCCTTAGTACAAAGAAAAGGTGTGGAAAGAACTAGATCGAATGTTGGATGTCAAGATCATTGTACCTATGGAGGAATCCGATTGGGTTAGCCCCATGGTCGTGCAACCTAAAAATACTGGAGACATTCATATATACATTGATATGATAAGTCTGAACACAACTTGCATTTGTGATCCTTTCCCGACACCCTTCATAGATGAGGTGTTGGAAAATGTTGGTGGCCGAGAAGCTTACTCATTCACAGATGGTTTCTACGAGTATCATCAAGTTCAGATCACAGAGGAAGATTTGAATAAAACCACCTTTGTGACAGAATTGGGGTCCTTTGCATATACAGTCATGCCCTTTGGATTAAAGAATGCCCCTACAATTTTTTCTTGGATAGTGGTCACAACTTTCAAGGAATTTTTCCACAAATACCTTGAAGTCTACTTGGACGACTGGACTATGTTCAATCTAAAAAAGAAGCAGATACAAACCCTTCAACTAATGCTGGATTGATGATGCCAACTAAAGATCTCTTTAAGTTTGAAGAAATGCATATTTTGTACACACTTTGGTATATTGTTGGGCCATGTTGTGTGTAAAGATGACTTTCTCGTGGACCCAACTAATATTGTCTCCATCTTGGATATGGTGGCCCCTACTTTAGTTCACAGAATGCACGTAACCTTCGGTCATATAGGATACTACATGTGGTTCATCCGAAAATATGCTCATATTGCACCACCATTGAAGATATTGTTGTGAAATAATATGAAATATAAATGGACACCGAAATGACAACAAGCCTTTGACACCCGAAAAGAAAAACTAGTTATTGTGCCCATTTTAATTTTTCCAGATCGGTTCAAGCTCTTCCATTCCCACATTAACTCTTCATCCATTTCACTTGGTGTCATTCTCACATAACTAAGGTAAGGAAATATCAATCATTTGGTCTACTTTTCCATCCGAAAGTTGTCTAATGTCGAAAAAAGTTACACCACCACCGAGCGTGAGGGCCTTGCTATGGTATATTCCCTACAAAAATTCTCCCACTACTTGCTAGGGTGAGCTTTCAAATTTTTCACAGATCATTCATCCCTCAAGTATTTAGTTAACAAACCTATCTTGGGTGGCCATATCTACCAGTGGTTGTTGCTATTCTGAGAATTTGACTTTGAAGTTGTGGTTAAACCATGCAAACACAATGTGGGATTGGATCATTTGTCTCGCATTGAGATGAGGGAGGCTTCCGAGAGCCTCGATGATTAACTTCTGGATGTGCAAATCTTCCGAGTGGAATCCATACTAGATCAATCAGCCAAAATAACATAATTTCTTACCATTAGAAAGGATCCCCTAGGACATATTCTTTTGCAACGTCACCGACTAGTGACTCACAATGTTGATTATTAGTTGATTATCAAATAATTGTATAAGTTGGGTGGGGATGTAATCTTGTATTGTTGTGCCTTGGAACATGAAAGGAACTCCCTATATGAGGCACATGAAGGTCTTTCTGGAGTCCGTAACATCGACAAAGAAACCGCGCACAAGATTCTACACGCAGGTCTCTGGTGGTCCTCTCTCTTTACAGATTCTAAAGACTACTGCAAATGTTGCAACACATGTAAATGCATCGACAAGACTTTCCACAAAGATGAGCTCCATGGAATTCATGCAGAACCTCAAGGGCACAGTCCTGTCCATCGTCGAGATCATTCCATAAATAAACTGGCTTGAGGACGAGCCAGATAATAGTAGTGGGGGCATGTTCGCACCCAAAGTTTTGGGCCCATCTTTGCGCACATGCACAAATGCAGTTGTGCATGCTCATTTCATATTTTTGCATGCATTGAAGGAAATGTGCAATGAATTCCATAAAGTGCACATTGGATAGAGTTTTTTTAGTAGTGTGCCAATCATAAATACTACCAAGTGCATGTCAATCCAAGTTTTGTCAATTACTTCAGAAATGAAGAAGATGCCCACTGGAATCAAGAAAAGAATCATCGATAAATCTCTCAGAACGATCAGTGCCCACAGTATATGAAGATGTGTGGCCACTGGAAGATGAGTTGGCCAAGAAGTTAAGATCGCCCCTGATGCAGAGAGTGTACGTGGAGCATTGGAAGGCACCATAAGTGTGCAAGGTAGTTAGATCATAAAACAGAGTGGAGCAGAGCAGAAAGAGACAACGCTCCCTAGTAGTGAAAGACATAAAAAGGATCTCTAAACTCAAAAAACGATTTAGCTAGTTAGTGTGTGAAAAATTCGATTGGCTATCAGTCTCGAGATCACTCTGAGCCTGTTGTAATATTATGATGTTTTGAATATATTCTTGTGTCTTTGTTCTATCTAAATTCTAAGGAAAGGCACATGACACATTCTATTGTATTCCCATTGTGTCACATAGTAATGATATGAAATTATATGATTGTCTTAAGCAACTTTTAAATGAATTGTATATCTTTATGTGATGGAAGTGCTCCCAATAATAAAGATATGGTAGTTTTGTTCTATTATGTGTCTATTATGAATGAGTTGAATATATGTGTGTATTGTTTTAATACTTAGCCTTGAAAAATAGTCTGTCATATATGAGTTCCATGGATGACAATAGTAGTAGTGTTTCAAATGTTTAATCCTCCATCCCCGACACAAGACCTTATGGTCTTTTTGATCCTCTTTTCATATCAGGTAAGACCTTCCTTGGCCTTGGTCAAGGATTGATATGCCGATGCTTAGGGGTTTTTTTTTCACACGCTTTGGATGAACCCTAGGTATAAATCTCCCTAGTGTTAATAAAGTCGGTATGCACACAAGCATCGACTGAAAACAATGATACAACACCCAACATCCGCTTATCTCCTGTCTCTTTCCTATGTGAGGAGAATTATCTAGTTATCGTTTGTATCGTTGACTGTTCTGTTGGACGAATTTGTACTCAGAGTTGCAATAATGTCATTGTACTCTCAATTGTAGAAATGGTGTCATATTTGGAATTACATCAATGGTGTCATACATGGAGTTGCATCAACAAAGAGTGCAATTAGAGTTTCAGTATTTGTATTATTCTTGGAGTCGCAATAACAAAGAGGAATTGCATCCATTGTAAGGAGTTTCAACCACTATAATGAGCTACAACTATTGTAAGGAATCCACTATAATTTCTCATGTATAGCAATGTTAGTGCATGAATGTAACAAGTTCCTTAAGAAATATTTAAGAATAACGTAAAAATGGCATATGGGGAAATATTCATACCTTAATCAAAAGTGTGATAAAACTAAATAAGGAAGGTGTCAAAAGGAAATGATTAGTGGAATATGGTAAGGAAAAGGGTACTAGATGAGTGTTGAAAGTATGTCAATTTAGGCACTCATCAGTACTACAGGAACATCCCACCTGTAATCACCTATGTAGACACTTTGGAATGGTCACTAAGGCTACCACCTCAAAATCAATGAAGAAATGAACAGTTGTAGGTCCGAACACATGTAATATTAGGGTAACTAAGCTCATATCTTCAAAGGCATCACCTCACACAGATGCACGACACCAATGAAACTCACGTATACATAGTAATCAAAGCGATACCAAAAACATTAAAACAAACAAAGAGGGGTAATCTCCCTTCTTGCACTTGATGCAACCTTGTGCTTAACTCATGTGTTAGAGGAGCTTCTTGACGCATTGGTTGAAAAAATGGATTTTACACTTGTTAATGAATTCTAGGTTTTCTTTTGGTGGCCTTGAACATTTCTCTCTCCAATCCTATTCTAAGGCCCTAAACCTATCTGGTATTGGTCTGTTATTAATGAAAAAGGTCTAGTTGATTTTAATTTATAAATTATTTTCATATGGTTTTTTTTATGTCAAAGGGAAAATGGATGAAACTTTAGTGATGTTTTGATCCTTAACCCAACCAAAGCAATGAAAAAATGTTAATGCACTTCTTCAATTCAATTAATTCTAGCTACAAGAGGGAAAATATATATTTTTCTTTGTAAACTTCACAATGCAACCTCTCAAACACCAATCAATCATGCAAGACAAATAAAAACCAAAATTTTAACAAGATCTCAAACCAAACAATCTCATAATGCTCTTTGTCTTTAATTCTTCAAAAGCTTGTAAGCATGTAAAGTATTTTTGTTTATTTTTCCAAATATTTTGAAATTTTTTTCTTAATCTAAACAAGAACACAATCTACAAATGGAAAATCAACAAATCAACAAGCAAAGGGATGTAGGAAATTGGTAGTAATGATGAAAAACACACTTCAATGTCTCTACAAGAATCTCAACCCAGTAATTACTATGGATGTAGATCTAATAATTGACACCAATCACTAAAAGGTAAAAAAACAAATACAATTGATATGGGACAAAACCAGATCTAATGATATATGTTGGGTGCACTTCCCAACTTCAATGGATTACTAGACAGTAAACAAGTGTAAACAAGAAATCCAAGCAATCCACACAACCACACTTCAAACCAAAATTGAATATAGAAGGTGTGACAAAGGACCTAACCTAAGACAAGATCCAAAGGTGCAAACCAATTAAAAATCCATGAGATCAGCCAAACCAAATCCGACCAAAGAAATCTGACAACTTTGCAATTTTCAAAGTTTACAGGGGGTGTCGCATCTAATGACCTACAACAAGCGACTAGTTGCTTTTCACTAGTAGTGCGACAAGAGACACACTGCAAAAATTTGAAAAAAAAAGAGATTTGACTCAGATATGTCAGATTTGATGGATCTAATCTCTATGGGAGTTCTAGGGAAGAAAACAACCAAATCAAAACAAAGGATAATAGGCAAGGGATTTTGAACTAGAGAAGAATCAAAGATTCTTTCC
This sequence comes from Picea engelmannii, assembly GCA_009831015.1. Classification (NCBI taxonomy): domain Eukaryota; kingdom Viridiplantae; phylum Streptophyta; class Pinopsida; order Pinales; family Pinaceae; genus Picea; species Picea engelmannii. The sequence goes on from ML777507.1 coordinate 310,193, forward strand.
TAATCAAGTCGTCAATTCTGTTATGGAGAAAATCTCACACGTGGATAGTAAGATCTACCTAGGATTTGTCTACTAATCTTAGACAGCAATGGGCTAGACACCAATGGATTTCCTTTAGACTCAAATAATTTGATTCATAATTAAAATAATAAATAGTGGAATATCATACCTTTTTCTAAAGGTTGTCCTTTCTATGTCCTACTTGTTGTAGTCTTGAAGTTCCAACTCTAGTCTATACAATATGCTCCTTGCCACCTCCCTACACAAAAGAGACAAGCAATGCCTTCCTACTTATCTTTTTAATGTTATAATCCTAGATCTAGCTTGGTCTGAGTTGATTTATGATGAAATAAATCATATTTGAACATTCATGCATGAAATACAAACATTCATAGGGGAAAACCAATGATCTATTAATTTGAATAACATAAGTACATCAATATAATTACCTCTTATTGTATATGCACTCCTCTTTACCCCTTGCTCCTTACTCCTCCTCACCTCTTCAACCAAGATAGGAAACATGACTGCAACTAATGTATATGGAGAAACACCTATGAATTTCAACAACGTAGATCTATAAACGATTATTCCTCCTCATGTTCAATATTTGTCTTCTTTATATAGATTCTTGGAAGATGCTTGGGAGAACTTCTAGAACAACTTTAATATTCAACAACTTTAATATTACATTAAATATGTTAATTAAAAGTAACGATTTAGAATTGTTTTCATATGCTCAACAACTTTAATATTATATATTAATTCACATTGTATTTTTATGAAATAGCTCTCATATGTTCATTAAAAGTAAGGATTTATAATTATTTTTATATGTTCAATGATAATATGTATATTTTCTAACAATGTCCAATAATGATTTTCATGTATTTCTACTTATCCCTCTATAAATAGATATTATCCCCTAATGGACTTTAAAAATTACATCGGGAGTAGATAGTCATGGCCTTCCATAATTATTAGTATGATTCCTTGATCTTCCTAGATTGAGTAAAATAAAGGTATTGGGATATTTCTATCCATCTAACTTGACTACATTGTTTTGTAGGTATCCTCTCAAGTGAATGATGGATGAATCAACTCTTTGTAGAAATTTTCTTATACTTTTTAAGCCATGAATGATTTAGGAACACATTGTAGTGTATGGAATTTTCATTTTGTATTAGCTATACACACCAAATGCTCACTATAGGTCAACCACAAGAATTCCTACACACTATTATTGTGAATTCTTAAGCTTTGAAGTCCCTTCTTTGTAGTGCCCTTCTTATGGTTTTAATAAATGATTTTTTTATCCCTAACCTAGCCTCTGTGCCTTATTTAATTACCCTCAAACCATTTGGAGGTTGTCCATGGCATTTTCCTTTGCCTCATACCTTAATTGATCACTTTTTCCTAAGTAAATTGCACAATATTTGGATGTGAAGGAGACCAATAATGCCAAAGTAGGCTAGAGAAATACCAAATGGTGGATCCACATATTTGGCATGTGTGCTATTTCCTTTTTATTAAGTCTGGTCAATGATAATTTCTTATTGCTCCTTTTATGCTTATTGTAAGAAATATTTTCATATTGTATTTGTCTCTTGTATTTATGTTAACTTCCATTTTTCATATAGTAAAGAAGAATTATTTTTCTCTTAATAACGTGCACAACTTGCTTCATTTTACATGTCGTTACAAAATCAACACCCATAGTTAGACTCTTGTAAGGAATGATTTGTACCCTAGATTTATGGATCACATTGGCACTGCTCGATAAAGGATATATGTGTATAAATAGGCCACTTATTTTCCTCATTTTCTCTCCCTTGAATCTTAACAATTCTCTTTCTTAACTCTCTCTATTGTAACATCCCTATTTTACCCCCAACTTAGTGATGTATATATTTTAAAAAGACATGGCCATGGGCCAAGAAATGTTATATGGAAACTTTGTAAACCATAATGATAAATAAAAATAACACCGTTGTAGGTGGACATAGACAAAGTAATGAGGGGTAAGTGGTGGAAAATTGGTTTTCATTGATGTCAACCCTAGAAGAAGTCCATAATCCTCTAGAAGTGATGGGTGTATTTGAATAAGTCTCCAAAGTGGTCCCCTTATGGCGTAGCTTTTAGCATGGCCCTAATGGGAAGACACTTTGAAGAATTCTACAAGAAGCCCTTTATTAGCTCTGTTTTAGCTGTATCATGTGGTGACCTCATAGCAATGTGTTTTTTTCTTGCAGTTTGACTGGAAGCTCTGGCCTTCAGTGGCACCATTTTTCTAGATCTTGAAAAGGTGCTTTGAATATTCATTGAATACTTCGAAAATACCTGCTCGTACTGAGTTTTCACTTCTTATCTCTCATTTTCACCAAGTCACAATGAGTCTTCGTCTTCACGTTTTCCTCTTTTATAGTCATTCCATAAATGCTCTATCGTGCCGTACTTTTCTGACCACAACCTTTCTCCCTTTTCTGGCTGCTCTCTGTACTGGCGTGCTTCTTTCTCTTCCTGGTAACCTTTCTCTAGCGTGCAATATATTATTGTTCTTTCATGCGAATTGATTTCTTCTGTGCGTTGAATCATCTAATTGCATGCAAAACACTTATCCATCTACTTCATATTTTTGTATTTTTCTTCTTTTTCCAATTTTTTTCTTTCTTTTTCAGTTTTTTCTATATACACTATGTAGAATTTTATTTTTATGTGCTGCAACTAATGAGGGTTACTGGGTCAATTGTCCCTATACAGTTTCAGTCGACTACCATTCACCAATCCTTGCATCTCTTTTCCTGTAAAATCATGCAGCTGCATAATACCTCCACCTGTGATAGACTTTATCTCATATGGCCCTAGCCAATGCATCCTTAATTTCCCTAGGTGATGTAAGTATTTACTATCATAGATAAGAATCATATATCCTTCCTTAAATTTCTTCTTCTTGATATTTCTATCATTCCAAGCTTTATCATTTTATTTATGTACCTCATGATGGAAACCAACCATAATCCCGTCTTCTTCTAATTCCATAAGTTGAGAAAATATTTCTTGAGATGCACCTCTTTCTGTCATGTTTGTAATGGTTGCAATGCACAGACTAGGTATCAAATATTCCAAAGGGCTACTACTTCCTCACCATACACCAATATGAAAGTTGTCTTCCCTGTGAGTTTCTTGCATGTAGTTTTATAATCCCATAATACTGTTGGTATCTTCAAATCCCAATCATTCATCTTCACATTGAAAATTTTGGTTAAGGCATTCTCCAAAATCTTATTAAATGCTTCCACTGTTCCATTTGTTTGAGGATGGTATGGAGTTCTCTTCTGATGGTGTATCTCAAATTCTTCAGTCATTGCCTAAATGGTAGTGTTAATAAAATGAGTTCCCTTATCACTCATCAGAATCCTAGGGCATCCAAATCTTGTAATTACATGTTCAAACAAGAAGTACATTGCAGTCTTTGTGCTGCAGTATTTTATTGTTGTTGCTTCATCCCATATATTTAAGTATTATGTCGTTGTAATAATATACCCTGCTCTTGATCTTTTAGCGGGTGGGTTAATTGGACCTACAAGTCAATTACCCATTTGTCAAACACTTTAAGAGTTACCCTTGGTCTTATTGTAATTTCATCCCTCCTTGATGGCTTTCCTACCCTCTGACTAGAATCACAAGCTTGACAGTACTCCTTTTCTTACATAGAAATCGTTGGCCACCATAATCTTGCGCATAGTATATTCTACACAATAGATTTACCTACATAATTTAATCCAACTATTCCTTCATGTGCTTATGCTAAGATGATAGTGTAGATTTTAACCTTGTATAATATTTACTGCAAATAGATTTTTAGTAAAAGAACAGAAAAGATACAATGGAAAATCCAAACATTACATAGAGATTTTTCCCCTGGAAACCCAAACCATGAAAACCAACATATTCTATATTCATTCATAGTGATACATTGTTTACAATACAATTTACATATAGGAGCCAACGACATCCAAAACCCTATCCCAATGAATTGGATTAGTCAACAATGTTGGAAGATTGGTTGTTGTCATTGATGTCAACCCTAGTCATGGGTTTTGGACCAGAATATTGATGAAGTTATTTGGACATGAAGGAAAATGAAAATGAAGATACAACACCCATGGATGGATAGTATACATCATTCTCTT
>ML777507.1:319017-329171 GCA_009831015.1 Picea engelmannii
CATGGTGTATTGTGGTGTATTGGTGTAACTCTTATACCATTGTTCATTTCTCATTGGATATAATTGAATGGTTTAATTATAAGTTGAAAAAGGTTTTAAATTGTACTTGATACTAATTCACCCCCCTCTTAGTATCAACAAACAACCATAATTCCTTAACTGGAAATAGAAAACCATCGACAAACAAACCATGTGCTGAAACACCACCTAAATATGTGACATGTTTCCCAAGACATAATTTTGTTTCTTGGGGGCGCTGTCCCCAAACCCCCATGTGGGGGCCTTCGCCCCCTTGCGCGCTCGACAAAGAATATAACCCATACCCAGCAGTCTCCCACTTGTTATTTTATTTGCATACAGGGGGTGGGTTACATGGTCAACAATCCAAGGCAACAAAGCCCATGGATCCTCTACACCGAGAGAACTTCTCAGTGCTCACAGATTTTTTTAATGAATCTGCAACATTCTTCAAAGTGTCCACCTTCATCAACAATACTTTCTTTTCTTCGATGATGTCTCTCACAAAGTGATATTGAATATCAATATGCTTTGTCTTTGAATGAGAAGTCGGGTTCTTCGCCAGAAAAATTGCACTCTAACTGTCACAATCTATCCTTACATCTTCCTGTACCAACCCAATACCTGAACAAAATATTTGTAACCATAATGCTTCCTTACTTGCATGAGTGGCTACCATGTATTCAACTTTTGTAGTTGAAAGTGCCACTACAACCTGTTTTTTTTTCATCCAACTTATTGCTCCTCCAAATAGGTTAAACACATACCCACTTGTAGATCTCCTACAATCCAGATCTCCAACCTAGTTTGCATCCACAAAACCATGTATATCCACCACTTTGTCCAATCTCGGTCTTCCTTGGTAGCACAATCCATATCTAGCAGTTCCACACAAATACCTGAAAACCCTTTTCACTGTTGTCCAATGCTCCTTCCCTATTTTTGACATAGACCTGCTCAAAACTTCCACTGCATGTGCAATGTCTGGTCTAGTACAAACCATCGTGTACATCAAACTACCAACTGAACCCACATATGGAACACGAGACATGTCCTCCTCCTCTTCCTGTGTCTTGGGACACTGATCCGTAGATAACTTTACACCGACAGGAATAGGAACCTTGATCGGTTTACATTCCTTCATATTAAACCTCTGCAATATTGTCTTGACATATTTTCTCTGATTTAACCACAATTTCCTCTTTTTCCGATATCTTTTAATTTCCATGCCCAAAATGAAATTTGAAACACTGAGATCGTTCATGTCAAATTTAGAGGACAACTGAGTTTTCACATCCTAGATAATCTCCTTGTTGTTTCCTATCAACAACATGTCATCCACATACAAGACCAAATAAATCAAATGATCCTCTTTGCTTCTTGTCAATCCAAGTCCCAGCATATAAGTATCAATTTTTTGATACCACATCCTTGGTGATTGTTTTAAACCATATAGGGACTTTTTCAGCTTGCATACTAGCTCCTTCTTTCCCTTCACAACATAACCTTCTGGTTGCTTCATGTAGATTTCTTCTTTCCTATCCCCATGTAGGAATGTTGTCTTCACATCCATCTGTTCTACTTCAAAATCAAATGCAGCAAAAACAGATAACATAAATCTTATGGAGGTTAACTTGGAAACAAGAGAAAAAAATCTCACCAAAATCAATTCCCTCAACCTGGGAATAACCCTTTGCTACTAACCTAGCTTTGTATTTCTCCACTTTTTCTTCTGCATTCAACTTCTTTTTAAATACCCATTTACTGCCAATGGGTTTTCTTCCAGTCGACAACTCTACTAGATACCAAGCCTCATTCTTATCCAAATATTCCATTTCTTCATCCATGGCCCTTTTCCAGAGATTTTCATCCTCTAAATCCACTGCTTCCATGACAGTTCTAGGATCATTATCAGTAATATACAAAGAAAATTTTGAATGAAAATTAAATGGAGTATACCTTTTCGGTAGCCTTCTTTCTCGAACCGATCTCCTCAATACTAGAGTATGAGGATCTTCTTCTTCTTATTCATGTTCTTTTATAGAGTCTGACTCATCATTCTTTAAATCAAACTCTATTTCTCTGGTTCTTCCTTACTTTGTAAGACTTTTTATTTAACAACATCCTTCATTTCTCTAAATACCACATCTCGGCTCTACACTACCTTATTAGTTTTTGGGTTCCAAATCTTATAACCTTTGAGACCATATTTATATCCAATAAAGATACACTTTTCAACCTTCTTATCTAGCTTACTCATGTTTTCCTTTGGAACATGAACATATGCATCACAACCAAATACCTTGAGAAGCGTGAGAGAAGGTTCCTTAACAGTCCATACATCTTGTGGAGTATTGTCATCCAACGCTGATGAGGGCGATCTGTTGACCAGGTAACATGTAGTACCCACTATCTCTGCCTATAATTCTTTCCCTAACCTAACACCACTGAGAATGCACCTTTCTTTTTCCATCATCTTCCTATTCATCCTTTTTGCAACTTTATTCTATTAAGGTGTATATGGAGTAGTCTTCTTCCTTTCTCTACCACACTTGTTACAGAATTCTTCAAATTCATTCCCGCAGAACTCTCCACCATTATCTATCCTCAACACCTTAATTCTTTTCTATGTTTGATTCTCAACAATAACCTTAAACTCTTTAAACTTGTAAAAAACTTCGGATTTCTTTCTGAGAAAATATATCCAATTATTTCTTGAGAAGTCATCTATAAATGAGACATAGTACACATATTGGCCCATTGATGGGACCGACACAAGTCCAAAAACATCATTGTGAACTAGTTGTAAAATTCCTTCTGCCCTCTTTGCACCAAAGGGAAATCTTACCGATTTTGCTTCCCATATAGACAATGTTCACAGAAATCAAAATCCAGAGAGCAGTTAGACATACCTTCAACCATACCTTTACCGTGTAGTAATCAAAGACCCTTCTCTATAATATGCCCCAGTCTTTGATGCCACAATATAACCTTTTCTCCAGAGACGGTAGGAGTTCATTCTTCTTCAACTCCAATATCAAGAACAATGGAACTATTACACCCATCACTAATAGTGCTTCCTTTCATCTTATACAGAGTTCCAGACTGAACTTCCTTCAACAAAGCCATTTCTCCTTGAACCATCCTGCAGGTTTCCTTTTCAAATATTGTTTTTACCCCTGCATCGTCCATTTTGCTTACATAAATCAAATTTCTGTCCAAACCTGGGATGTGGAAAACACTAGGAAGTGTTCTAATCCTTCCGTCTATGAGCCTCAACTTGACTTTTCCTCGTCCTATGATTCTGGTTGTCGAATCATCACCTAAGAAAACATTACCTCCATCACACCTTTCATATTTGTAGAACCACTCCCTATGGGGATTCATATGAAAGGATGCACCAGAGTCAACCAACCATGCTTCATGATCTGCACGTGTGCTTGAAGAAGACAAGTACACATCCCCTCCTTCTTCCTTGGAGGTCTTTTCTTCTGTAAAAGGAGATTCTTCAGATACCTTCTTTTTGTAAACTTTTGATCTACACTGCTTCTTGTAGTGCCCTTCTTTTCCACATCTCCAACATACCTTTACAAACTTTCTGGGAGACTTATATCCACCCTTAGACTTAGATCCCCCCCTTAAGAACTTAGATCTATTTATTTCATGGGAACGTCCTCTTGCAAATACTGCTTATGTGCTCCATCCTTCCATATTCTTCCATCTCATCTCCTTCGACAACAAGGATGAGACTACTTCATCAAACTTCAAGGCAGTTGTATTACTACCTATGGCCACAACCAGAATATCCTAGGAGTATGGTAAAGAAGACAGTAAAATGATACATTTGTCTTCATCTGAAATTTTAATCTCAATGGATACTAACTGACTTACCACAATATTGAAGTTGTTCAAATGATCTGCCTCCGAGTCTCCATCTTTCATCCTCAGGTTATACAACTTATTTCTCAGGAATAATATATTTACTAGGGACTTAGACTGATACAACTTCCCCAAATTTTCCCATAAATCCTTGGTTGTAGCTTCCTCTGACACATTCAATAATACTGAATATGAGAGGCATAGTCGGATTGTCCTCTTTGCCTTTTGATCCAACTTTTCCAGTCATCTGTTGAAGTTTTTGTAGGAGCAGTACCTGGATATACCGCGATCCACGTAGATATTTACATGAGAGTTTCCCATAATCGATCATCAGAAAATGACCTACCATTCTCTTTAAATAGAGATGATGAACCAATCGTGTGTTAATACATGGATCAATGTAGCCGTTAAGACCAAGGAGAATATGATCTGTCAGATCACTCTATGTCGAGAACATATCGTGACTGTCGAATCACCTAACTACAAATGCATACTAATGCTACTAATGAAACACACTTTTACCTAACGACACATTAGACCAAGTTGATCTTAATTAACTCCTAAGTGTCTAAATATCCTAACAATATTACCTTGATTATCAAATGTTGTAGCTCTTAGTTCAAAGTTTCCAATTGTATTGTTTGATTTAAGATTTATGGCAAAGATTTTACGAAAATTGCTCCACTTAATAATAGTATTCAACTCATATGAGTGACGACTGATGTGGCGATGGGGAAATAAATGTCATCGAGAAAGGTGATATTGTGTTGTGAAGTTGTTTAAGTATGGTAGTGCAAATTGATTAACATAAGGTCATTTTAGAGGATGCAAAATGTTGGATGTGGGGTTACAGGTTAGGGAAAGGAAAATAGAAATGAGCTCAGGACTTTGCATCTACAGTTAACAAAACTGGTTAAATGTCAAAAAGAGGTAAATTATGAGTGATGCGGAAACGGAAAAGGGGATTTGATGTGGGTTGCGAGATGTAGGTATTCCGAGGTGAGGGATGACTTACTTTTTCGCAACAAGACTCCCACAACAAAAGAAATGGCTAAGTGTTAAATTTGTGGAATAGTGAAAAATAGACTAAGTATGGGACTTGTAGACTTGGTGAACTTGCAGACTTGGTGGTAGCCCCTCGCAACCTGCATTTTGAGAAAAATGGGTAAGTATAGGATATACAAGAAACACAAAAATGACTAAGTATGGACCAATATACATAAACATTGATTGACGAATGTGGATCAACATAAGGTTGCGTTGAAGTGCGTTGATGGTGTGGAATTTCTTTTCAAAACTCACATTGAGTCACTGAATCTTTCTCTCTTTAATTTCTTATTGTTGTTGATTGAGGTCTATCGATACTTTGAGTATGCATTTTAGTATATTGAACTGATGACTTCTACGGTGATCACTTTTATTGCTTGGTGAGTGATTTTCAAGCGATAACAATGATGTTCCAGCCTTTGACCTGCTATTGTCTTGAGGATATTAATTGTATTGTGATTCTTTCTGTTCAACTTCAAATTGTGGAAAAACTAAGTGTTTTTGTCTCCCTCCTTAAGCCACTTAATTCTTGACTTTTCTTTCCATAAGGACTGTTCTTGCTTTGTTTTAGTTGATATCTTCTCTTAATGTTGTTCCTTCTGAGCTACACTAGATATCGATCATCCTTCTTTGATTACAATGTTTTGCAAGCTTTCCATTTCTAGTTCCAGTTGTTGTTGAGCTTGGAAAATATTGCCAAAAACATATTTATTCCATTATTTTATTTTCTTCTTAATTTGTTTTAGATTTTGCTAGAAGATATACATTTTAAGCCTCTTATGTTTTCTATTTCCTTCCACCAATTTCTTATGTTGTCCAGAAATTCCAAATGTTCCAATTGAAATTTTTCAAAGAATAATGGTTTGGGCCTTGAGATTGGGAAGGTTTCCCATGATATATAGATCAACAGTGGTTCAATCCTTCCCATGGTAATATCTATGCTTTTATTGAGGTTTTATCTCTAAATAACTATTCCAATAAGAGAAACCAATCTAGCCTTTTTGTTATTTTTCTTGATCCACGTTGCATGTTGTTCCATGTGAAGAAACCATCAGAGGTTTGTACATCTATTAGGTGTAGATTGTTTATTATATCCTTGAAGGTTGAGCTATCCCCATCCAACCTTCATAGGCCTCCTTATTTTTCATGCAGTGAAGTGACCATATTAAAATCTCCTCCAAGGATCTAATGATTGTGACTGATTCCCAGAGCTTCAATAGATCTGAGAAAAAATATTTTTGAGGGATGGAATATTAGGTCCATAAATATTAGTAATAAATCCCTTCTCTGTAGAGTGAAGGATTTTGAAACTTTCCATGATGAAGTTCTACAACTTTGCTTCAGATTTTCGAAAATGATTTGTTCCAGGTCCCATAGAATGGATAAGCATCCTACACATGCCATGGTTGTGGTGGCCATGCTTGTACAACCTCTCCAACATTTATTTTGTATGGTAGTAATAGTGTTGTCATCACACTTGGTCACTTGTAACATGACCACTAATGGGTTGTACTTCTTAATTTTATTTCTTAACATTCGATGCTTGTTAGCTGCATTTAGGACTCTTTTGTTACATGATATTATCTTCAAATTCAAAATTTAGTTGGGATGATTCTAAGTACTTCTCCGATAGACCCTTAGTTTTCCCAGGATCCACAAGGAGGGATCCTTCTTCTTCTAGTTTTTTCTTAGATGATTTCCTACCTCTTTTTTCCTCTTCTACTATAGTTTTTTATGGGATTTGGGAGACGTTGTCTTGATCCCTAGATTATCGACTAAAGAGTGTACCTTAGCTTTCCCTTTTGTTATCTCTCTTTATCATTGGTGGAGTTGGGCATTTTTCCTATTGTAAAGTTTTTGTTCTCCATGAGCTTCTATCATGGCTTGCATATATATCTTGGTGTCTTCTAGATCCATATCTTTCTTTGTTGTTTCCATGTCAAAATCTTCCATTGTTTCTCCTTTTTCTTCCATGTCTATTTATTCTATAGTTGTCAGATTGATTTCATTCTTTGAACATATATCTAAAGTTTTTCTTCATTTCGGCTCCTCTTTGATATCCATCTACACTTTCTCTTATTTTGTACTTTTTTTAAAAGTTTCCCCTTCCCGGGTTACATACTTTTCTGAAGTTGCTAGACTTGAAATCTATTAGAATCCTATTTGGTTCGTTTGGTAATTGTTTATTCATCTTCTTCCTGTGTTTACTTTTTCTTGGAACTTTGGTGATGTCATCATGATCTGTGTTGATTTCTTCTTTGTTCTTCTTTGCTTTTGCATTTCGTAGACAGTCCCTAAAGAGGTGCCCATGTTCATGACACTTACGACATCTGAAAGGGATGTGTTCATAATTTAGAGTTTGCACCCATTCTGTGTCTTAGAAGCTGATGTGGATAGATTCAGGGAGCGCTCTCGATACATTCATGTAAACACATATCCTTGCATATGAGGTGTATCTTCCAATACAAGTCACCTTTGAGGTTTTGAAAAAATGGCCCAAAGTATCACCTATGCCTATTAGGGTCTCTTCCTCCTAGAACTCATGTGGTGGCATTTACATTCTAATCCAGACTAGAGATTATGTAAATTCTTCTCACTCAGGGGAAAACCTCTCAGTCTAGAACCTTAGATGTAGCCCCACCAAATTGAAAAAACATGGTCCCTCTTCAAAGACTCTATCACGATCCAAATGCAAGAAAATATGGTTATAAAGAACCCCTTAAAACTTAGTTTTAAGTCAACTTGGTCTTTTGGTTTCCACCTTGTGTTGACCCACCAAGTTAAAGGCTTCTGAGAAGGTCAAATTCCCATATATTTACCCATCACTGCGTCAAATATATCTTCCTAGAGGATGTTACTTCATAACTTAAATTAATTAGTGTTTTTTCTAAACAATCATTCTTTAGCTTGGTTTCCTTTCCCTGAATAAGTTGCTCCTCATGAATTGGGTCGGGAGTGGTCCCAAGCCGCCTTTCATGCACCCCCATCTCATTCCACTTTGGATCTGCCCAAGTGCCTCCTTGTACTTCATTCATCCTTAAAGGAAAGGATACTCTAGGAACTTGGTATGTGCCTTCTTCTCATTGTTGCAAAACAATATATATATATATATATATATATATATATATATATATATATATATATATATTATAAAAATTTAAAATTACAGAGTTCAAAAAATATAAAAATAAAAACACAAAATTAAAAAAACCGGAGATTATGGTAGGGAAGGGCTGGTGATTATGGGAGGCATGTAACCCCACCCTCAAATCTCCCCCCTCTCAATTGCTGAGCGGATCAGTGAGGGATGACTAAGTTTATAATAGTTTAGACTACGACGTTTATAATATCCATACCTTATGCTATCCTGGTTGACGGGCCGATGGCAGTTATTCCACCACATATTTAGCGTAATTTATTTTGACTGGTGACTAATTTTCATTGTTGGAAAAAAAATCGATCTGTAACCCTAAAAACAATAATTGTTTTTTAAAGGAATAGGTTATTTTGTTTTTTTAAAAGAAGTGCTAGAATGATGGGACTACAATGGTTCCACCCATGTACAATTGAAAGGGGCTCGATGGAGCATGTACAAAAAATACGGCCCAACTATACCTCCTATTTGGTTTGAGACGAAATTATAGAAACAAGACTCATACTGGACACTGGAAATAACATATTGTTGGGTAATGCAGGGCTTAGCTAACAAGTAGATGCAAAGTAATTTCTTCACTTTCGCTTCCATCTTGAATATTATCTGTAATAAAAAATCTACTGCTAGATTCTCTGTGATAAAAACCCTACTATTCGAGATAGTTCTCAGGTTGTCCACTATCTCCAGCCATGGCCTCCACTGCAGGGCGCTGACACCTTCTGAAATGCAGGGGAAAAAGGCTAAGGACCCCAATGTATTTCGGTATTGTTTCAGTACTATATACATTAATAGATATGAAGTTTGATAATTCAAGTCAATTTTGGAATTGAATCACTAACAACAATGTAAAATAAGAGCTGAGAAATGTTAAAAAAAATTCGAATAGGCACTATCACCATTAAAATGTAGAATGAATGTATGCATAAACAAAACAAGCCATGTTTTTATAGTTAACTATAAATGAAAACAAAAATCATCATATGTGCTTACCTCATTCATAATAAACTTGACATTTAAGGGAGCCACTGATAGGATAGATACAAATTCTCACTCATCATTTCCATCAATCTGTGCATCTAAAAACCCTACTATTCTCTGTGATAAAAACCCAACTACTCTTGGTATCTTGATTCTCTGTGATAAAAACTTCTGCAGGTTTTCCACTATCTTGTCTTTCACCTTTTATGGCTACAGTCTATGTCATAAAAGGATCCACGGAGCTCAACAAAGCCTAGTACAGAGGCACGTGTTTTCACAGGCTCAGAGAGACAACTTTAAACGTGGCCCTTTTATCCCATAAAATGACAAGAAACTTAATAGGCCATGAGATGTGACTCCAATCCTATTTCTTCTACTTGAATTCTTAATATTTTCAAACTCCGTTTCTTTGTTTCTCTGTTTCTTCTACTTGAATTCTTAATGTTTCTCCGTTTCCATTTCTTCTACTTGAATTCTTAATATTTTCAAACTCTGAGAGTTCCAGCTATGAAGTAGCACTGGTGAAATGTGTGGTAGAAGAGGTGGCTAAACATTGCAAGACGGGCCACTGCTGCAGTGGTCGATTAAATAAACGTCTATTGTAAATGTCTCATTTGAAGTTTCTCTGGTTTGATTGATAACAAACCCTATTTGTAATTTGTCTGGTTTGATTGATATAGATTGTGATCAAATCCAGTATCAAAGGCCACTCTCCTATTGTTATTATGTTTTCACAAATATAAAATTATTAATGATATTTCGATGGAATTTTTATTTAATCTCTCCCAGACTCGTATTTCAGTTTCTCTTATTTCACTCAGATAAGTTACGTGCTTTTACAGCCCTGGACGAAGAAATTCCATGTTTAATCACTTATATATATATATATATATTAATAAAATCAAATTTAAGAATATTCTTATATTTATTTCTAATTTTTTTCAGGCTAAAAAAACATTTCTTATTCTATTAGAATCAAATGAAACTTTTTGTTACATATGTTTCAAGAAAGTATCTATCAAAAAGATCTATAGACTTTCTCCTTCCACATTAATAACATATAGTAGCTATAAAAGTC
>ML777507.1:348220-363791 GCA_009831015.1 Picea engelmannii
TAGCAAGATTAGAAGCTATCAGAATATTTCTTGCCTATGCTTGTCATAAAAGGTTTAAAGTCTATCAAATGGATGTCAAGTCAGCTTTTCTAAATGGGGATTTAAATGAAGAAGTCTATATGGAACAACTAGAGGGTTTCAAAATGTCTGATAACCTTGACTTAGTATGCAAGCTGAAGAAAGCTTTATATGGGTTAAACAAGCCCCTCATGCCTGGTATCACAGACTGGATACATATCTCAAAGACAAAGGGTTCAAGAGAGGAACAGTTGAAAACAATCTATATATCAAAACAGAGGATAATGATTTTCTCATCGTGTTGGTCTATGTAGATGACATCATCTTTGGATGTAATAAGGATTAATTGGTACAATGGTTTGCTTCTGTCATGGAGTCAGAGTTTGAAATGTCTATGATAGGTGAACTGTCATTTTTTCTTGGTCTACAAATTACTCAGAGGTCTGAAGGGATGTTCATTTCTCAAGAAAAATATCTAAGAGAAATGTTGAAAAGGTTTCAAATGGAAGATTCTAAACCTGTGGTCACACCTATGGTTACTGGATGCAAATTAAGCAAGGATGATGACTCACCTAATGTTGATCAAAGTTCATATAGGTCAATGATAGGCAGCCTGCTGTTCGAATGGTAGTAAGATATCAGTCTACACCTAAAAAAGTGTCATTTGCTAGCTATCAAAAGGATATTCAGATATTTGAAAGAAACAATGAACTATGGCCTATGGTATCCTAAGAATCATAATTTTCAATTATCAGTCTACTCAGATGTTGATTAGGCTAACTGCATGGATGAAAGGAAAAACACGAGTGGAGGTGCGTTCTTCTTAAAAGATTCTCTAGTAGCATGGTTGAATAAAAAGAAAGGTTCCATTTCTTTATCAACTACAGAGGCAGAGTACATTTCTGTTGCTACATGTTGCACTTAGGTATTATGGATGATTTAGACACTTGCAGACTTGGAGGTAAAATACGTTGCACCGATCCCAATTCATTGTCATAACACTAGTGCCATTAGTGTGTCCAAGAATCTTGTATTCCACTCCAAGACCAAGCATATTCCCATATAATACCATTTTTTGAGAGAGCAGGTCACCAATCAGATTGTTCAGGTCCATTACATTCCAACCAAAGAACAAATTGCAGACATCTTTACTAAACTCCTAGCCAAGACACAATTTGAATATCTCCGATAGAAGCTGGGTGTCATCCTGTCTCACACCTAAGAGAGTCCATCTTGTTAGGGGGAGTTTGTATTGATTGAATATCTGATACCTCCGAAAAATAATGCAACAGCTCAGGGGGAGCATGTTTTCTTTGACATTGATGTCAAAGGGGGAGAAAAGAACAGGTCCAAGTGCCTTTGTTTCCATCAATGCCAAAGGGGGAGATCGTTGGCATGTTTTACAGGTAGCGTATGCTTGTCATTGATGGCAAGTACAACAGTGATGATGGATTGAGTACAGGTATAATGTGCCAGGTAGGCACTAGAAGTATTTTGGGGAGACGTAGCAGAGCAAGCTTGTGAAGACCAAAAGAGATAGTGCAGAGGTGCACGCAGAGCGTAAGAGTGTGCTTGTTCATTTGATGGCAAACATGTAGGCAAGGAAGATCAACAGGGATAATGGCATAGCAATCGCAAGTTCAAAAAGTGATCATTGGATCCCATATCATAAGCTAAACTCCATTTTGGAGTTTCGGATATCGGGAGTTGGAGTGTCGAAACACTTCACCATAGGAATGCCGAAATTGCGAAATGCCAAAATGAAAAATTTCGAAATGATCGAAGCTAGTCCAACTAAGCTCCTTTTTCAGATTTCTAGATACCGAGAGTTGGAGGAGTCAAGAGTTGAGACTCTTCATCATAGGAGTCCCGAAGTCGCAAAATGAGAAATATCGAAATCTCGAAACAGGCACATCAACAAAGAGTTTTGCAGACCGAGAAATAACTCCATTTCGGAGTTCCATATACCGGGAGTTGGAGGAGTCAAGAGTTGAGACTCTTCATCACAGGAGTCCCAAAGTCATGAAATGCGAAACAATGAAATCTCAAAACAAGCACATCAACAAAGCGTTTCGCAGACCGGGAAATAACTCTATTTTGGAGTTTTGGATACCGAGAGTTGGAGGAGTCAAGAGTTGAGACTCTTCGTCATAGGAGTCCCAAAGTCGTGAAATGTGAAACACTGAAATCTTGAAACAGGCACATCAACAAAGAGTTTTGCAGACCGAGAAATAACTCCATTTCAGAGTTTCAGATACTGGGAGTTGGAGGAGTCAAGTGTCGAGACCCTTCATCATAGGAATGCCAAAATGCGAAATTGTGAAAGAACTTTAATGATAATGCTTGGTCATCACTGGTGGTCACATCGTCGAAGAGATGTAGAGAAGAGCTCGAAGAGACAAGCTCCATTTCAGAGTTTGGGACATGGAGAGTCGAGACGACTCTTCACAGAATCCCTAAAACGCGAAGTGCGAAATGCATGTTCAAAATTGGCCCCTGGTCATAACCTATGGTCACATTGACAAAGGCTCAAGGGAGGAGCTAGCATGAGGCTAATCTCCATTTCAGAGATCTCAACTTGGAGAGTCAAGATGCCTCACAACAGGAATCGTTGAAATGCGAATTGCAAAAGCGCCTTCTGAACAGGCATGTGGTCACCGCCTGAGGCCACATGTGAAAGGAAAGGTGAAAGGTGCCAAAGGAATAAGGCTCAAGAGGTTCACAGTGTAACTTCCATAAACCACTGATTATTTCTGCACAGAAAAATCAAAGACGCCTCAGTGTGATTGCTAGAGGAGCTGAAGAGTCTCAAGGCATCTGCCAGTGGAATGAAGACTGTTCATAGAGATGATTGATAGATGGAAGAGCGTTGAAGCCTGTAACTGCAACAAAGAGGATGATATTGACTATGATAGAGAAGATGAAGAGTCTCAACTACTAGACAAGCTAAGCAATCTGAAAATAACACCCAGTAATGATGAATGCATGGGTATAACCGCTAGAAAAGCTAAGGAATTGCCATGATGATCAGGAAGAGGACTCAACACGAGGAGAACATGTAGAACAGAGAGAGTGTGTTGATGCTCGAGGGAGTGAAGCGGTGGCAATGTGGAGTGGCAGTGAATATCCCTATGTGGATAACAATGGCGTAAGGTAGAGCATGAAGAAGCATTGCGCATATAGCATGCACAAGGTGCACAGAGACTATAAGAATGGAGAACAAAGAAGAGAGGAGTGCTGATGTTGAAAGGGATTCTGGAGTGTAGAAAGAGGTAGTGTGCAGCAACTGAAATACACAGAAGAGGAATGGTGCATTGAATGGACATGGCGCACAAAACATAAAAGGCAGAAGAACAGAAAGGGCAAGGATGTGTGCAAGAAGACAGTTAGGTAGACAGAGTAGGGTGGTGTAGTAGAATGGTGATGAGACTGGTAATCCATTGATGAACATTATATCACTGTAATAAGTTTCAGTAGAAAAGATTTATATTTAAGGGTGGTTGGGAGGTGCTAGGGAGGACTGTTGTCCTCAGAGGTTCAAGTGGGTGCTTGAACACAGGGAGTTGTAGCTTCCATCTAGTTGTAGCCAGAGAAACCAGGGTGGCAGGGTGGTGCAAGGGAGAACATTGGTTCTCTAATATAAAGGTCGATGCCTGTGTAATTGGAAGTTGGTGCTTCCATCCAGTTGGTGTTGGAAATCTTAGGAAGTTGGTGCTTCCATCCAGTTGATGCTGGAACTCTTAGGGAGTTGGTGCTTCCTTCTAGTGGGTGCTAGAGAAACCAGAGAGTCGATGCTTCCTTCTAGTGGGTGCTAGAGAATCGAGAAAGTTGGTGCTCTTAGCAAGTAGCAGCTTGCAAAATAGAGGTTGTAGCCTCATTATGAGTTGGTGCTCATAAGTATTATAATGTACAGAATGTAAAGATTACTTATCATATAAATAAGAAGAGGTTTTACGCTTTATGGGTTTCCTAAGGAAATATCTGTCTCTATGTATCTCATATGTGTGAATGATGATGAATGTTCTATTACTTACTTCCCTGCATTATTGTGATCATTATTGAGAGTTCTGTAATGAATTTAAAATGAGCATGATTGTTTAAGCTAGGTGACAACTGATTCACCCCCACTCTCATTTGTTCAACAATCAGATCATTCCTCTCTTTTCTTCTAGCCCTTAGGGCCCATACACATTAGTGCAAAGAATCTCCTCTATGTTTCCAATGATTTGCATGCGTACCATTAGGGTGTACCTGGTTGCTTTGACTGCTATTAGATTTAGAATTTGTGGGTTCCACAAAGTGAGAATGTTGCCTGACCTTTGGTGGTTTTCGATGGCTACCATATTGTACTTGTGCTAGTGTTCCTTACTAATTTCCTCCATTCTGTCTATAGTACATTTCATCTCTTGAATGAAACAGAGATTCGATTTTTCCTGATTTTTTTTATTCCTAAGGATTCTTTTCTTTCTTGGGTTGTTTAGGCCTCTTATATTCCAAGTTATGACCTTCATTTAAACATGTGGGGGGGAGTGGGGAAAGAGTTTCTTGATCTTACCTGAATTTATCAGTAGTACTCTCAGCTGTTGTAGGGCTACGCTATTCGATTTCCTACCTTTTTTCTGCCTCATCTCCTTGGGTGATAGTTGTGATTGTCCCTCACAGGCTTTAACTCCTAGTTGTCCTAACTCCATGTGTGTGAATTTTTGTCCTCTGGCTTTGGCTTCTTCCCGTAAGAGAAACATGTACTATATGTGGTCAAGTTTCTCTATTGGTACGTTGTCGACTCCCTGCCTTTTCGATTGTTCCAATATGTTCAGAAGGTCTATCCCTTCCCTTTCCACCAAGTCCCTGTGATCAGGGTCTTATGTGCCTACTCTCAGGGTCATCTTTGCATCTCCCTCTACATATTGCATGGCTATGTTTTCATCTTTTGTTTCTCTATCCATCGAGGTTGCGCTACTCCCCTGTGCCATTGTGTTTCTTGGTCGCTCAATAGGGTCTTTTGTTGCTTGGTCTCTGACCTATTGAACTTTTTTTGAGTTACTTTCGTCTTCTGTCCCTTTGTTAGTTTGGTCCCTTCCTTCCATTTTATTCTGAGTCTCCTGGTTATTTCCTGCTGAGGTTTTATTTTGATTTTTATTTGCTCTGTTCTTGGGGTTCAATGTTATAAACCCTTCCTCATCCTGCTGTGTTTTGGGGTTTGTCGCTTCCTGTTTTTATTAAGAGGGAATTCTCTGATGAAGTGGCCATGTTCATGGCATATTCTGTATCTAAAGGGGATCTGTTCATAATCTATGTTTCGGATCCATTCCTCATCCCTGAATTCCAAACTTATGTCTTCTGGGAGTGCTCCAGAAACGTCCATCTCTATGTAGATTCTTGCATACGATGTGTATCTTGCTTTTAGGGTGGCTTATAAGGTCTTCACATATTTCCCCAGTTTGTTTCCTATTGCTTCAAAAGTGGAGGGAAACCAATAGTCTAAGGGTAAGGAATATAATCTCAGCCAGACCGGTACCTTTTTGAACGTTTCTTTTTCCGGGGAGAAATTTTCTTTCCAGGGTTGCATGTACAGTCCAGCTAAGATATGGAAGTATGGACCTCCCTTGAAGACTCTATCCCTATCCTCCAGATTCATGAAGACTGCTGTGAACAAACCCTTCGAGCCAAGGTGGAGATTCACTTCTCCATTTGTCTTCTAGTGATATTTGATCCAGTTGATCAGACTTCTTTCTGTGTGACATAACCCCATGAAATTTCATATAAGTGCATGTGTCTTCATCTAGTCCCTGTAGAGTTTTGTTTATGGGTCCTCTAGTATTACCTTGGGTATCATTGTTGTTTTGGGATTGCATGGGTTGCGCCCTTATGTCCCGTTGGCCTTCACAGTCTCTTGCATCTCATTCTGAGTTTCCTTATTGTCTTCACCCGTGGTCTCATTTTTGTCTTGGCTTCTTTCTTGACACTTCCTTGAGTCTGATCCCAAGGTTCATGTCACCGGTGTCTTGAAAACTACACCTCTTGGCCCTTTCCCTCTGTCCA
This sequence comes from Picea engelmannii, assembly GCA_009831015.1. Classification (NCBI taxonomy): domain Eukaryota; kingdom Viridiplantae; phylum Streptophyta; class Pinopsida; order Pinales; family Pinaceae; genus Picea; species Picea engelmannii. The sequence goes on from ML777507.1 coordinate 354,281, forward strand.
CCACTAACTGTTTGTATGAGGGGGCCCCCTTACCCCCCCCTTTGGTGCTCATGTTTCTCTCTGCTATGGCCACGACTATCAAACCCTATCTTGCCACGACTGTCAAACCTGTACCTGATTCCGAGAACTTTAAAAACTTATTTTACATTTATGATAAAAAATCCTATTAAATTTTGCATCACATATTATTATATAAATGCTTTTCCTAAGTCAATGACAAGAACTCCTACACATTTTCATGGTGAATTATTAAGCATTGAAGTCCCTTCTTTGTAGTGCCCCTCTTATGGTTCTAATAAATGATTTTTTTTGTCTATAGTGCCCCTCTTATGGTTCTAATAAATTATTTTTTTGTCCCTAACCTAACTTTAGTGCCTTATTTAATTACCCTCAAACCATTTGGAGGTTTCCCATGGCCTTTTCTTTGGTCTCATACCTTAATTGATCACTTTTGACATAGATCACTTTTTCCTAACTAACATGCACAATGTTTGGATTTGAAGGAGCCCAATAATGCCTAAGTAATCTAGAGAAATACCAAATGGGATCCACATATTTGGCTTGTGTATCATTTCTTTTTTATTAAGTTTGGTCAATGAAAATTCCTTATTGCTCCTTCTGTGCTTATTGCAAGAAGTGTTTTACATATTACATTTGTCTCTAGCATTTATGTTAGCTTCCGTTTTTCCTATAGTAAGCATGGCACATTTTTGTCTTAACAACATGCACAACTTGCTCCATTTTACATGCGGTTAAGAAGTTAATGTCCATAGTTAGACTATTGTAAGGAAGATTTGTATCCTAGATGGGTATAAATAGAACACTCATGTTCTCCTCACTTTCTCTCTCTTGAATCTTAACAATTCTCTTTCTTAACTCTCTCTATCCGATTATAGATTATTGTATAACTCTCATATTATCTTAGACCCCCATTTTTTTTATCTCCATCATCCCCCTTTCTTTAAGAAGTGTTGTATCTATTATACATAGCCTTCACTTATTGGTTTACGTCTTCTCTTTTTCTTTTGGAACATACAAACTACATCTTGTAGTGGTTTGGAGCATCCCTCTTCCCACACTTCAATCACTCTCTTCTTTTCCCTTCAAATGGACATTTTAACAATCATCATGTGAGATAGGAGTCTTTCTTCCACTAAGGTTGCATGAGCATCATTTATTTTCTTACTTAAATATATAGTACAAACTTGTTTCTTGCATTTCCTACTTGGTATCTTTAGTATAAGTATATTTGTGGATATAGGGAAACCTCTTGGGTTTTGTAGGAGAATATTACAAACTTTAATACACCAAGGAGGTCTAACCCACTTTTTTTGCTACTTTTTATTTGTATTATTTCTCTTCCAAGAGTTCAAGAGCATTGTTAATTAGATCCAACATACTTAATTAAGGGTCATTACCCGCATAAGGAGTCAATTTACCCTCTTTTTATCTTTTATTGTTTGCACACCAAAAGGAAAATGATAATAAACCCTAATTTTTGTTGTTAGGTTATAGGGTAAAGTTAAAGATTCATATATATTATTTAATATTTCATATTTAGATTGACCCTTAGTCTAATTATACTAGATCGATCATTAAATAAAAACATGGTAATTAACATACTTTAAGTTCATCTCTTTTACTTTCTTTGTTTTAGTGTTATTTAATATTTTAACTTTTTTTTTTTTTGTAATTTAGAGTTTGTATTAATTCCTATAAAAAATACAGTTGTTTGTGAGGCAAATATCTACGTGGAAGCGGTTCCATTGTGGGAAACAAAGTTCAAAGGTGGAAACGATGTCCATATGGGAAACCACCATTGCCAAGTGTCATGTAAAAAGAGGTGAGCTATGCTACGAGGCCACACAGGGCCAAATTACTCACAGAGCCAAGTGTCATGCAAAAGGAGGTAAGCTATGTTACGAGGCCATGTAGGGCCGAAAATACTAACATTGTAAAAACATAGCTAGTGGTGTTGAACCGAGAAAAAGAAAGCATTAGAAAACATTAGAAACCTGGTCCTAGTCATGGCTCAGCGTAAACCTTAGTCACATGTGCTTTTCCCTTGTCACGATCAGCCATGGTCTATCGAAGATCTTGGAGAAAATCCATCAGGGTGTCCACTCTATGCCAATGGTCAAATTCCCTGTTCTGTATGTCATGCATTACCAATTTGATGTCCTCCAGGTCTTTTTTAATGTTACGCAGAGAATGCAGGAGCTCAGTTTGATCTGTGCACTTGTCACAGAAAGGATTGGGGTGAGTGGACATCAGAGAAGAGGAGGATGATATTCGAAAGGAGGAGGGAGGGGAGGTGGTTGGAGGGGGATGAGTGGGGGAGGGAAGAAAGGAAGGATGAAGAGGGGGAGATGGGGGAGGTGGTGTGTATCCTAACAAATTGGCAAGAATATCAAACCACTCGACCCTACATGCGAGGGGGTTTGATAGGGGGGAGAGGTCAGGGGTGGGGTCAAGGGTGGCTAGCCAAGAGCAGGTGCAACAACAGGAGCCAAAGGAGGGGGAAAGGCCACTTCAAGGGGATGACCAACCAGGGGAGCCAACGGAGGGGGTAAGTCCACTTCAGGGGGGGGATGGGAAAATGTTGGAGGGGGGTTCATGGCTTCGTATGGAGGGTCAGAGGTGGGTGGTTTCCTTCCCCGAGCCTTGTACTAGGTGGCTCCTCACTTTGGTTTACCCCAGGGGCAGGGCATGAGGAAGAGTGGTGGCCTTCGAGGGAGGCAAACTATGAGAAATGACGAGCTTGGAAGGGATAATCCCCATAGAAAAATTGCAAACCAGGAGAAGTTGCTCTAGAGCATGGTCTTAGAACTATGGAAAGAGTGAACCCAAGAGGTTAGGCTCTGAGAATTAAGAGCGAGCGAGTGAACAGGCTGAATAGGATGGAGTGGAAGTGACTAGAAGGGATCTCTGCACGGTGCCATGAGGACGCATAGGTCACAGCTCTTCTATTTCATGTGAGCTGCAGGGCGCAAGTGAGAAATGGAGGGTGGCAGTGGGCCTTCTGAATTTTGGAGGTGACTGGAGAGGAGAGATGACAAAGGACTAACGCCAAGTGGAAAGTGGTATGGCCATGTGGCCTCATCCAAAATAACACCCATAAAATCATGGAGGCACCCCATCTGGGGGTTGGTCTTTGGTCTGAGCTATGTTCTTGCAGGCGATGATTATGGGGTGAGAAGGATTGGTGGAAGGGGAGCAGGAGAAGACATCTTCCTCCAACTCGACACCCATATTTGCTAACCAGTCAACAACTTGATTGCCCATTCTTGTTACATGGTATGGGAGGATTACCCGTTGAGGCTGGAGAGTTGATTTTATTCTGTAAAGCCCATTCATGAGTCTCCATCTTGGAGAGATTTTCTCCAGTTCGTCCCCATGGAGCAGATGTGAGAGGATATTTATCACAATTTGTGAGTCGCCTTCCGCAATGGGGGGGAAAAGTTATTTCTCTGAGGCTACTTGTAGACAACATAGGAGGCTCCAAATTTCCACAACGTTGTTGGTAGTATGTCCCATATTACCTGCCAGGATATGGAGGATTTCCCCTTTACTATTCTGGATGACCGCACCATAACTTGTCGGTCCCGGATTCCCTTTGGAGGCTCCATCAAAGTTGAGTTTAAAACAACTTGTTGGTGGAGCTGCCGAGTGAGTGTGGTTGGTCTTGCATCCTACAACTGCAAGAGGCCTTTTAGGGGTAAGATTGATATTGAGTCGCCAGGCGCTAAGAATGATAGTTTCATTTTGTGGAGTTTTGAGGTCCTGATCTATCTAGGGATGCAATGATATGGTTTCATTGATATTAGTGTGGATTATGGTCCACACGTCTTGCCAGTTCCTGGTGACTGACTTGAAGACTCGTATGTTCCTCTCTTTCCATATGTGCTAGAGAATGAAGCCTAGGATAAACTGCCAGATTCTACTGAGGATGGGTGAGTAGAAGGTCAAGATTCTCCAGTATTCAATAGTTTCCCTTAGACCTGTGCGGTTCTTGTCCCTTGTTCTCATAATACTGGCGCTATGATACCAGATGCACAAACTATAGGGGCATATATTGAGGAGGTGATTTTGAGTTTCTTCCTCTTGGCCGCATAGATGACACGAAGAGGGGCTAATGAAACCCCTTTTTCTTAAATTATCCTAGGTAAGGATGTTGTTGTGTGCCACTGACCAAAGGAAGGTACTGATTTTTGGCCAGGATTTCATGTCCCAAATGTTCCCCCAAACCATCTCTCGAGGTAAGGTTTTGTGATCTGCATTTATGTAGTAAGTTTATGGGATGTTGAAGGCACCTATGGTGGAGTGTCCCCATCTAAGTATGTCCTCCCCTTGTTGACTTAAAATTTTCCTTGTAGCAAGATGCTCCAACAAGAGACAGAGGTTGAACTCTAGGTGAATGTTTAGGTTCTCGTGGGAGTTTTTCCAGGTGCACCATATTTCTCCAAGGTTGAAAGGCTTCCAGAATTCGATAACCATGTGGAGTCCAACAGCCATTGTAAGAGGGATGAGGTTGTTGAGAGTCAGATATATGTTGAGGGCTGAGATTTGTTGCCACGAAACGCTCCAGAAGTTTTTTAAGGATAAACTTTGCAGTTCCCAGAATGAATGGTCTGTGATAAGTCCATGATTATTCCTGGCTGCATTCCAGATGAGCAACCCCGAGCTTTGACCATTCCATCTGATGAGCTATCTTTCGGGGATTGTGGGGGTGTATTTCTTCCTCCACAGTCATGCCCAAAGATCTTGGGGTCTCTTTATCCATCTCGACCTGATTTTAATGCTGAGGACCTTGTTGATAGTGGTTGGGTCCTGAAGACTGAGGCCTCCTTCTTTTTTTGGGTTGTAGACTTTTTGCCAACTTACCATGGAAATTTTTTTCCCTTCTTTATTGCCTTGCCACAAAAAGATTCTTTGAATCATTCTTAGGGTGTTAAGGATAAAATTCAGGGCTGCCAAGGCAGAGAATATGTAGACCAGGCGATCTTGGAGGACTGATTTAAGGAGGATGAGGCACCTGGGTAGATTAAGGGAGCGAAAGGTCCAAAGGGAAAGTCTCTTCCTGAAGATGGACAATAAGGAGTACCAGGATGAATTTCTAAGTGGGTTATCAATGAGGGGGGTTCCCAGGTATATGGGGGGAGGACACTATGGGTGAAGCCTAGGATGAGAGTGAGATGGTTTTGGTTTTCCATAGGTGTGTTGAATAAGAAGACTTGGGATTTGGTTAAATTCACCTCCATGCCCGATTCTTCGCAAAAAAGGTCGATGATAGATCTGAAGTGCAGATCTTCTCTGGCTATGGACAGTCCCATGAGAAGCATATTATCTACAAATTGGCTATGTGAGATGGGGGGAGAAATTCCATGGGGGGTGAGGCCAGAGAGAGACTAGTCCCTAATGGCTTCTTTGAGAGTGAGACTGAACCCTTCTGCCATCAAGATGAAGAGGAAGGGCGAGAGTGGGTCCCCTTGCCTTATGCCTCTTGAGGGGGAGAAAATTTTGGAGGGCACACCATTGATAAGTATGTAGAATAGTGTTGAGGATGTTAGATTGAAAATCCAAGAGACCCAGGTGGGATCAAAGCCAAAGGATAGGAGAGATGATCTTAAGTAGCTCCAACTCAATTTATCAAAAGCTTTAGAGAGATCTAGTTTTAGGAGCATACCTTGAGTTTTAGTAGAGTTAAGGGAGTGGATAACTTCATGAGCCGGGATTACGCTATCCAGGATTTGTTTGCCTTCCACATAGTTGGGTTGTTCTGGGGAGATTAAGAATGGTAGAATGGGCTTGAGGCAGGTTGCAATGATCTTTGTTAGGAGTTTGTATAGGACATTGTAGAGGGCTATGGGCTTGAAGTGCGAGGGAGAAGTGGAGTTGTGTTATTTAGGTATGAGGGTGAGAAAGTTTACATTGAGGGCCTGAAGGACCTTCCTGAATTTTCTGGAGTCCTTGATGATTTTCCAGACATCCTCACGAATGATACCCGAACAGTAGTGAAAAAAGTATGAAGTGAAGTCGTCTGGCCCAGGAGCTTTGCCAAGCAGGGTAGCCTTAAGAGATTGATCGAACTCATCCTAGGTGATTGGTCTCATAAGGGATTCATTTTACTCTTTGGTGACCTCCTTGGGAATGTTTTTGAATTTCAATACCTTGCACCGAGAATAGGTGGGTGATGCGATTAGTTTGGCGCCACTGGACCATGGATGTGTGGAAGAATTTTGTGTTATTTTCCCCTTCTTTCAGCCATTGGATGCGAGATTTTTGTCTCCAAAGTACTTTTTCCTGTGCTCTTCTTTCTGCAATATGGTTGTTTAGGAGTGTTTCCTGTGTTTTTAGGACTTCTGATAGGCCCTAAATTAGGATCTACTATTGGAGTGTCTGCATTTGTTGTTGTAGATGCTCTTGTGCTTGGAAGATATCGCCGAAGGTGGACTTATTCCAAGATTTTTATCCTTTTTATCTTGTTTGAGGTTTTTATCCTTTTTTGGAATCGATACATTGGGGTCCCTGTTTGGATAGCCGCCTCTTCCCACCATGCCTTGATGTTTTTTTGGAAATATGGGTGTGTCAACCATAATTTTTCAAAATAGAAAGGTTTTCTGCCAGGGGTGCTAGTGATGTTAAGAATAAGAAGTATTGGCCAGTGATCTGATCCGAGGGTGTCTATGACTGTGGCATTCCAAGCTAAACCATCCATCATAATGGATTCTAAGATTAGGAATTGATCTAATATGTTGGAAGTGTGTTGGGCCCCCGAGCGTCTGTTGGACCAAGTGAATAACTCATTATCTATTTTGATGTCAATGAGGTTCATTAGGCCTATGGTATGGTTGAAGATCATGCTTTCATTTCCCAGGGAGTGATGGCACCCATTTTTCTCCTCCAACCCTGTGATCATATTGAAGTCTCCCTCGAGGATCCACCTTTGGGGGCCTAAGTGTTATGAAACCCATTCCAGGTGTTGTAGGAAGGATTCCTTGTCCCTTGGTCTGGGGGGTCCATAAACGTTTGTGATGTAGCCTTGATTGTTCGAGCCAATGAGGTGAAAGGAGGCAGTGATGGTCCATTTGGAGGTGAAAAAGTTGTCAAGTAGAATGATGGTTGGATTCCAGAGCATTGCAAGACCTCTGGCTTCCTATTTGGCATCCACTTCCACATGCTAGGCTTGTGTCCATCATCTTTGAAGAGTGGTATGCAATTCTACTCCCACACATTTCGTTTCCTATAGGAGGAGTATGTTTGGTTGTTCCTTCTTGATTCTTTCTTTGAGAAAAACTTGTTTGCTCTTTGCATTAAGGCCCCTTATGTTCCAAGTTAGTATCTTCATGAGGATGATAGGGGTTGGAGGGGAGGGAAGTTGTCTGAGATCAAATGAATTTGACCTGTGACTAGAAAGTTGTCGACGTCTTGAATGAGTTGGTGTTTCGATTTACTGTCTCTATTTTTCTCCTCTTTTGTGGGCTTGCATTGTTCCTTTGAGGTTTCTTTTGTATTCCCAAGTTTGTGTTGGCTCGGCCTGAACCTCCTGCTGAAGAATTAAGAAATACTTTATGCACCTTGCGCAACTAGTCGGGCGGTATGGTGTATAGTTGTTGCTTACGATAAGCCTTCTCCAAATGTGCCATATTGATGCCTGCCAGCTCTTGATCCTCCAAGTCCGTGTCTGGATCACCCATTTTCGGGCCGATAGTGGTTGGAAGGGTGGACATTATGACAAGTGGTTGAGAGGATGAGTGGGCAGGGGGATTAGGAATAGCAGGTGTTTTACCGGTTGCAGGGGATGTTAGAGGGTTGGTATAAGGAGAGGGAGTGTCCAATGGGGTTTGAAGGGCATAAAAGGAATTCTTGGTTGAAGGTCCTAAAGGGCCTTGGGGAGGTGCCCTCTTGGATTGGTGCTTTCGGTGACCCGTGACTTCGGTGAAGCCATCCTTGGCCTTGTAAGAATATTCCTGAGATAGGTTGGGGGGGTTATTTAGAGGGAAATCATGGAATAGATGTCCATACTCATGACACTTGTGTCAGCGAAAGGGAATGTGCTCATAATCTGGGGTTTGGGACGATTCGTCATCTTGGTAATCTAGGATAATGGCTCCTAGAAGGGGTTTCAAAATATTTAAATAGACACAGATGCGAGCATAAGCAGTGTACCTTCATTTCTTGGTTGCCTCTGAGGCTTTGACATAGCTACCGATGGTGTTTCCAATTCCTACAAGGATCTCCTCTAGCCAAAATTCCTGTGGGAGCGAATATAATCATAGAAAAACTGGGGCATGGTTGAAGTCTTCCTTTTCTGGGCTGAATCTCTCCATCCAGAATCGGAGAAAAAGGTCTATCGAGTTATAGAAGTATGACCCCCCTTCGAAGATTCAATTTATGTCCTCCAGGTTATGCAATATGATTGTAAAGAAGCCTTTTTATCCCAGTTGGATATCATAGTTCCCCTTGGGTTTCCACCAATGTTAAATCCATTTGACCAAATCTTTTTTGGAAGGCCATAGCCCCAGGAATTTGCCTATCAGGGAAAAACCTCTCATGTATTGTTTCTGATCCTCTATTCTTGGAGAGATGATGGTATATTTGGGAGCTATCAGATTTTTTAGGATGCATTTGAAGGGTTACCAAGTGTGTTTAGTTCTTGGTTGACTGGTTTTTGGGTCGATATCCATTGGTTTTTCTTATTTCATCCTCCCAGATTAGTTGTTGCATGCCCTCCGGGAGTTCAAAGGTCAGGCGTTTGAAGTGAGTGGATTCGTGCTCCTTTCCTGTAACTGAACTGTAGGAGGGGGATGGAGGCCCCCCTCCCTCGACCTCCATGGCCACAACAATGGAAGAGATGCCAGCTAGTTTCAGCGATGAACCCTAGACGCAACTCATGCACCATATTTTATCTTATTGTTATAAACTTGATAATTAAAAAAATGGCTCTTTAAACAACCATAGGTTCACTAATTAATATAAACTCTAATTTACTTAGTGAACCTTTCCCTTCTTACCCTTAGTTTTCTCATCTTCTCCCTATAACTTGGTGGAGACTCCTCTTATACCTATACTAGTCATCCTAGCCAAACTAGCATCTTTTGGTAGGAAGTTGGCTTATTTCCATAATGATTTTCCCTTACCCATTTCATGGCCCTATCCTAGGGTTAGTTGGCCTCTTACATTGGAATATATCCTTTCTATCTCTTCTCCTTAGGTTGGTTTTATACATTTATTCCTTAAGGTGTTCAAGAATACCTCCACACATCATATATACTATCATAACATTGAAATTCAAAGTACACATTTAATTTTCTATACAAAGATGGCGATGCCCTCAAATGGATTACATAACTTATAAATCATCATTGAACTTTGGTACTTTTCATCAATTCTTGAACATCCTCTAATGATAAGATAAGATAATCCATGTCTACAACAGTGTTGATGATCCTCCCCTTCTTTATTAACAATATCAACCCTTTAAATTTGATATTTGTTTATATTGTAATTA
>ML777507.1:365491-376175 GCA_009831015.1 Picea engelmannii
AATTATATGAAAGCTATGCATAGATTATTGTTTAACTATTGTAAATAATTTTGAAGATTATTGTGAGGTATTTACCTCTATTGTATGATGGATTGTACGTTTTGGCCTCAATACTATGATTTCCTTTTTTATAAAGGACTTATGCCATTTTGTATAACCATGTATTAGTGAATAATGAGGCAATTTCATTAGATTAAATAATCATTAGGCAAGAAGCTTGTAGATTTAAAAAAATCATTTCCTTATGTTCAGTATGACCCTGATGATCATGGAATCACATTTTTAATTAAGGGAGAAAGGGGTTATATGCATGAGCTTAAGGACCTTAACCTTAAACCCTAGGATTGTCCTATTTTGGAGAGAACAAGATCTTCATCTAAGATATTCTATGGAATTGATGAGTTGAGATGATTGATGAACTTCTAGAAAAGATTTAATATGTGAATCCTATGCTTATGCCTATTGTAATTTGGTTATTCTATCTATGCTTAAGTGGCACCATCTTAAAAAGGTATTATGTGGCAAATTGTGAAGTGTTAGTTCTAATTAAATTGAGATCTCCAGCTTGATTTTGTTGTCTAGAGAAATTACAATCTAGACCTTGCATTTTAAATATGGAAACCTTGACCTTATGTTGACTCATGTTATTCAAAACTCTATCATAGTAATTAATAAGAAGAGTATCTATGTTGTAAATGATATTAATGTGTTGTATTTTGATTTGCATACAATTGCCATCAATGAAATGTTATACCAATATACCCTACTTTTGATATTAAGAATGCAGGTACATTATAGCATTGGTTGTCCTGATAGGTGGGAGAGGTGGAGCCATAGGCTCCATTAATGATTATATTGCAACACATTGTTTTCCCAACACCCATAAAAGTAGTAACAAGTTTCCAATCAAGGACATAGTGGATCTACCACTCCGCATAATAATCCTTACTATCACTCAAGTGGCTAGATATAAAATCCCCTGATTAGAATAAAAGGTTCATATTTATTACTCTATGGAGTGTTTGAATCAACAATATTTGATTGGTGTATTTGAGTGTTGGTTAACCTAAGGGACTAGTTGACTAAATGAAGGACAAGGCATCAAAAAACGTTTGGGTATGACTTGATTCTCGCATCACTCTTCGTAGAGAGGATCCCACATGTGAGGCCCCATGTATCAACAAATGTTTCTTGGCTGAGTGAGAACAATATGAGGAGATGGATAGGTTTCATGCCATGTATTGATCAAGGTGTGACCGCGGGCCACTATGGATATGATTTCCTCAATTGGAGGGATGAGAAAATCACTATGATAGAAGACTTTACATATTCAGGGATGGAATTTAGGCATGAACCATAAATCATAGTACCTCCAGGGGATCAATGGGGTGACATCGCTAATAAAAATGACCTTTGTGTGTTTTTGTGAATTTTTGAAATTTTACAATGTTTTTGGATTTTTGGAATATGTAATTTTTTGGTATGTAGTGTAACTAACCATTGGGATTCATCATGACATAAATGTTGGAACAATTTGAGTAGGGGGAATGGCCTCAAATTTTCACAGAGCTAGATACGAGAATCAACCAGAGGAGGGAGAGGATAATGAAGATGTTATCAAAAGCCTCCACATGGTGGGGAGGAACCTCAAGGGACTAACCATGGGTGTCTGTTGATGAGGATGGATAATGTCCCATAGAGGTTATAATAACACATCATGGGTTCCCTCCATCCTTTTGTTCAACTGCTGAGATAGGTGGCCAACACGATTGTAAGCTATCATGAGACACACATGCCTCAAGAGGAATAGATGATTATGATTGGTTCCCCTCTTTTTGTACTACAATAGATATAACTAGCTAGTCTCTCGACATATATCTAGAATTTATATCATGATGGGATATAGAGCCCAATTTTATACACTACACATTTTGAACATGATGATGTGATTCACACACTATTTTATATATACATATGATTCATCTTCTACCAATTTTTTCAAATGATGTGCTTGAAAACTTATGTTTTATATACATGCATGCTTGTGTTAATGCTTAGTTTAATGTGACAAATGAAAATATATCCCATAATTAACTAATGAATTATCCAACTTCTTGGAACGTGATCATAGATAATATACTCAAAATGCCTCTCAAGAAGGTGCACCCTTAAGAATTTATGAAACAATATAGGATTTTGGACTAGGTAGATTTTTTTCAACTATGATACTACTAATTGAGAGTCCAAATGTAAAACTAACCTTTGGATGCTAAGATAAATGGTGTTGGACTATAACTAGATGACCAAACTATAATCCACAATATTGTTGCTTGCAAGTTCAAGGAACATGCCCCTTGAACTCGCCAGTTCATCTATGGGAAAGAAGATCACCCAAGTGGTGGACGCAATGTTCCAGGTACTATGGCTAGCACCATCTGCAAATCCTACATAAACTGGGGTATACATTGACATTTCCAAATCAAGCACCAAGCATGATAAGAGTTGGACTAAATCAAACAACATAGAAAAATAAAAACATACACACCACACCACCACTAAAGATACATAATATATAAAGTACTATGCACCTTTCATCCTATGCATAATAATTTTTGAGATAGAGCCCATTACAAGGGTCTGGAAAAGTGTTTCCTTCGTAACCCACTAACACATAGGCCCCTTTTTGCAATACATGACTAACAATGTAAGAACCATGCTATAAGGGTTCAAGTCTACATGCGCCTAACTTATCATGGTATTGATCATAGACCAAAACCAATTTACCTTCTGCAAAGATAGGAGGATGTAACCAATGGTGACGATGATGTAACCATGGCCATTAGTCGAGGAAGGCTTAAAAGTCATGAAATCAATCCCCCACTTTGCAAAGGGCCCAACAACAACCATAGGGTCAATATGGACATGTTGTGCATGTATCTTATGAGTAAAGACTTGAAAAGGGTGACACTTATTAACCACAATGATACAATCTTTGAATATTGTAGGCCAAAAGTATCCTACGTGCAATATCTTCTCGGAAATGTCAAGACCAGAAAGATGACTACCGCATGCTCCAGTATGGAAATCATTTAAAACAAGTTCAACTTCATCATTGAAAATACAACAACATAATACCATATCTACCCCACATTGATCAAGTGTGTTGCCAATGATTAGATAATTTTTGGATTGATGGCATAAACATCGATGCTCATATCTAGATAAATAAGGGTTAAATAGTTGGGTTTGGAGATATACCAAGACATATCCATAACAATGATCAAAAGAGTCAATGAGGAATAATGAATCATTAGGAAATAAATTAGTAACCATGGTTCCTTCACTAACTCTAGGAAGTTGAAACATTAAAAATCCAAAGACTTCTTAGATTTGGAAATAAAAAACTTGAGCTCAAACTCTTGTAAAATGTCAATCCATTTAGATTACTTGCCCCCAATTATCTGACAGGTCAAAATATGTTGCATTGGGTTGGATACTACAATAATTATAGATTTTTTTAGGAGAATGTAATGCTTGAGTCATTGGTCAGCATGAAAATATGCCAAGGCCAATTTTCGGCATGTGAATGGCACAATTCAGGGCCAACCAAACCCTTACTAAGATAATATATTACATGGTCCTTCTATGAATTGTCCTCTTGGCCAAGCAACATACTAATGGTGGATTTGAATGCTATGAGATAGAGTAGAAAGTCCTAATTATAGTCTATATGACTTAATAATGGAGCTGACATCAAGGTTTATTTAAATGCTTCAAATGATCATTTCTCTTGGTCATCCCACCAAAAAGGTACACCCTTTTTTAGAAGTCATGAATCTTTTTATTATCTCATCATATTTAATAATGAATATTTACAATATGTTTTCCTTCCCTTCCAAACTTTAAAGTTGTCCTATATTTCATGGATGAAGAAATTGGACAATCACCTAGACATTCAAAGAATCAACCATGATCCTATAGTTGGACATGATGAAACTCATTAATATCCCAGAAACCACACAAAAGATACATTTATGCAGGTTCAAATAGATATTATAGTATCAACATCGAGTGAAGATGGCCCATAGGTGACTAGGATGATATTCATGTTGCTTTGAGAAAGCATCAAAATCATCTAAGTATTCCTCAATGATGTGTTTGATTTCATGGAAATAATATGACATGGTCCACTAGAAAGTGGCCCCAATATTTTTAAGACTGAATGGAAACTTCTAGTAAGAAAAAGTGCCCAAAGGAAAAATGAAGGAAGTCTTGTGTTAATCTTTTGGTTTGATCTGGATTTGATTATAGTTAGAGAAACCATCCATAAATGAAAAGATTTCACATCTGATTCACTCATAGATAATATAAAGAATGAATGGGGTGGGATAATTTTCCTTAGGACAAGCCCTGTTAAAATCCCTATAATGTACATAAACCTGATTGTGCCTTATTTTTAAGTGATCAAAATGATATTGGATACCCATTCAGTTAAGGGAACTAGATAGATAAATTCAACTCAAAGAATATTTTTAACCTCTGCCTTTATAGTAGTTGATTTTCTTAGATTTATTGGCTGAATATTTTCTAAATCGTCTTGGCTTTGTCATATGTTTTAATCTCATGCACACCAATGCAAGGATCAATGCCAATCATTTCTTCACATGACCAAGAAAATAAATCACATAATTCTTTGAATATGGTATTATAAAGTTTGATTTCTCGATGAGAACAATATGCATGTGCTAGGATGTGTTCCATGACACGTAGTTCTACCAAAATTTTGATGGGTATGGTCTTCGAGATATTCTCCAAGTTCCCTTTTGAAAACACATAATCTATAATAATGGGAGACTAGTACCACTCAACGTTGTTAGTATATACAATGGTTTTTATTTCAACTTCCAACCTTTCCAAATCGATAAGAAGTAATGCAAGATGATGCATATCCTCCCATGGACTATCAATCAAAGCCATTACCTACATGATGGCCTCATCTAAAGGCATCTCAATATCTGGGAAGTCATGCAAACTAGGAAATTGATATCCCATGTGGGAAAAGAGTATTGATCGAATTTCACATCCTATTGGAGATTCTAATCAATGTCATTAGATTTCGACTAGATTTGTTGATAGAAAATATTGACCACATTAAGTGGCATGATAGCTCCAAATGAGTCAGTGTTAGAAGGATTGAGCATATCCCAAGGATTAGGAGACCCATGGGATTCAAAATTTCATGTAGAAACCATACATATTGGAGCCATGGCTTGAGTAGTGAGTGGTGGGGGTAAGGTAAATGTACCCATGAGTGATGAATCCTTAAACATCCCCACACCAACACTGTTGTAAGACCTTGAGGAACCACTAATGAATAGAATGTTAGTACCATTGTTAGTCATGTAATCAGGCGTGCAATATTCCAACTAATCGATAGTTAAAAAATTCCCTTCCCTACAATGAGAACACCTTGTAGTGGAGGTTTTTACAAAACCTTCCTAAAAAAATTATCCCTTCTTTGTTTATAGAGGAGGTTGTTAGTGGAGGCGGGCGGCCATAGGTTTTTGAGAAGTTTTTTTTCACTAGTGCACCTATAAAGTACATATTCCCTGGTATGCACATAAAACTAATTCCTTGGTGTTGAACTATTAATGCACACCATTATATATTATAAACAAAAAAAAAAAATACTAAACAAAGCACCCCAATACATGTGCACATGATTCCCCAGTGTGTGTCCCTGTCATTGGGTTCACTGAGGTAGGGTAAAATAAAAAAATTACCAAATCAATTTTCATTATTACACTTGATTATGTGATTCTAAACTATATAAAAAGAATTGATTCTCACTCTCCTTCCAAGACCACCTCATCTGTAGTGCTTTATAATTAGTTCGATAGCTCCAATGGTAGATTCCACACATTTACAAATTTTGGAAAACACCATGAATTTTCATTTCTTCTCTATGGTGTAACCATGCCTCATTGGGACATAAGAGCCCATATAAATTTTTTATCACCTTCTTATATGCATTTACATTGGAATAAAATTTGAAATTGGCCTCAAATTTGGTTGCTTTTATATTTTTTTTCAATTCTATGCGGTGCGCTCAAACACTTTGGCTTGCCCAAGTAGATAGTGAATCCCATGAATATACAAGAAGCACCACCTGTGGTGTGGATTCTATCAACAAATGCACTGGTGTCGTTCACAGAATGATACCGTGCGAAATTTTGAAAAATAAACATAGTTGTGTGTCCTACTAGACACCCTATTACCAATGCATTATACAACACAACACACAACTAAACAAAATTATGATTCTCCAAGAACAAATTGAGAAATGGTGCATTCACATTAACAAATCGCACTGCCTAATTTCCAAAAAAAAGTAACCTAGTGGTGGACCAAAGTTCACCAAATGCACCAATGTTGTAAATAACATGACACTGGGTCAAATATTTAATAATTTAGAATAGCAGTGTGTCTTATGGAATGCCACATTATCAATGTTTTCTAAGAGACAATGCACCATGAAAACACTGCCAGTGCTCCAAGAACAACAGATCCCCGGAGCATTCCATATAACCAACCGCATCGCCCAATTTCCAACATATAAAATTTATCATGGCGGTGCATCAAGGTCCCCAAAACACACTAGTATTGTTCACAGAACTGCACCAGGCCAAATATCTAACAAATTATCTTAGCAGTGCATCTTATTGCATGCCTGATTATTGGTGTGTAATGTCCCCAATCCCAATTGAGGTCCATCACATGTGGAATAATCAAAAAAAAATATATATTTTTCTATCTAATTAAATTCATGCAGCTTCCAGCTACGAATTACAACTAGGATTAACTATTTTCTATTACCATTTATTAAATTCATATACAAGATTCTAAAATAGAAATGAATGCAACTAATAACTCATTACAACAATATATAAGTCAATCTCATAAACAAAGTTCATGCACACCAATTAAAACTCATAATGCAAGACCGAAAACAGATAAAACACTTATCTTTTAATTCACTTGTGAAACCAACTTCTTGGGATGAACATTCCACCCAACCATAGACCTGTATGAATATAAACATAAATTCACCTGCAAGCTGAGGATAGTAATCCAAAAAAAAGGGTGGTCTCTTGCTATCCACTCATAGCTGAAAAATCCCATGAGCCACTAATATTCTTCTACAATTATCCCAATTTTCCACTAGCTCTCTTCCTCTCAACTTGACCAACCCAAAGAATTTACCCCTTCACTAATATTAGTCCCTTGGGTGACCCATTCATTTATCAGGTTCTCTCTAGCACAAGTAACCAAGAATCTCTTGGATGGGAACTCAAGGGAACTCATTGCTAGGAAAACTACCAACAAACAACAAAAAAACTTGTTATTTTAGTGAAAGTCACACATGAGTTCACTCTTCAGGATTGAAAACTTGGCTCTTCAGTATTTAGCTCCAAAATTCTCCAAAATTTCCCCTCCATGGATGCTCCATCTCCAAGATCTCTTTCTTTCTCTCTACTTGTTGTTCATGGCCCCAAAAATGGAATGTCCAAAATTGTTGTAATTGCCCATACGAATTTCGTCCCTTTGGCATACTTGCTTGACTCACACAGTTCCCCAAGCTGATTGTAATTATCCCCCATGATCCCAATAACTATGGGATGTGACTTCTCACACCCACCCTCTTACATGCATTCAATGATTGGCTTTTCAGGACACTCAATTAGAAAATAAAGTTTAATACATAATGATAATCAAATTCAAGAATGTGGGTTGAATTAATAGACATAGGTAATTTCCCCTTGTACCCCTCTCTTATACATTCTCCTATACCCTCCCCTCTCTTTTGGATTAATTAATCCCCCATCTTTGTCCCTGTCCCCCAACAACTAGCATCACATTTTATTTATTAAAACTTAGAAATAGATTTGACATATTACATCACTTGGTCATAGCCACCCATTATATCTACATTAAGCATTAATTAAACTGAGAATTATAGCGGGGATGCTACATCCCTCCTTCCCTACAATTGTGCATCATCCTTGGTGCACACTATGTTGATATACATATATAATTTACATCACAATACTTTAAGAAATAAAATTATGCAATTTTACAATTCCAACAACTCCAACCAAAATCTCTTATTTTTCTCAACCCGTTAACCCAAGGAATGAACCAATCATTTATCAGGGCTAACCCAAGGAATGTACCATTTGTTTATCATGGATAAACCAATAAATGTACCATTAATTTATTAGGGCTAACCTAAGGAACATTCCATTCTTTTATCATGGTCTTCAACACATATTACTAGGACTTTGAGATGTGGTTCTAGAACCTTAACTTCTCAAAATGGAGTCTTGCACTTTGTTTTCTTCAAAATTGTCAAAACTATATGGGTATTATTCCCGCATGTTTTATTCATGCTCCCATATAGCATTTTCAGGACCATAGTAGGTTTACTGAACCTTTATCCTATGGATTTTTTCCTGATCACTTTGACTTTCTGGTCTAGGATGTGTATTGGTTCCACCTAGAAATCCCCTTCATGCTCCACCTAGATCACAATAGAATCAATTATGTGGTTAGGGTCATGCACATATTTATTTAGTAATGACACATGAAATACACTATGCACTCTCATGGATGCATGAATTGCTAGCATGTATGCAATTGGCCCTATATTTTCTAATATTTCAAAAGGTCCACAATACATTGCTGCCAACTTTGAGTAACTTCCTAATATTAGCGAACTTCTCTTTGCCTTCACTTTTAAAAACACATGTTTTCCCACATTAAAATATCTAAAAACTTTGTTCTTGTCTGCATAAGTTTTGTGTCTATCCCGGGCAAACTTTAAATTCTAATTGATCTTTTCCATCTTCTCTTCCATGTCCTTTAACAAATATAGCCCAATAACCACTCTCTCTATTGGATTATCCCAACTCATTAGTGTGTTACACTTTCTTCCATACAATGCTTCAAATGGACTCATTTTTAATGAGGCCTAATACCCATTATTGTAATCAAATTCTACTAAGTGGATATAATGTTCCCACTGTGATGTTTGTTCCATCACATACATTCTAAGAATGTCCTCAATTATCTATTAGTCCTCTCTGTTTTCCCATTTGACTTGGGGTGATATATTTTATTGAGATTTATATTTTCCCAAATCCTTTGAACAAACCTTTCCAAAAATTGGAAGTGAATTTTGGATATCTGTTTGAAAGTATTTCCTTAGGCACTCCATATAGTTTGGAATTTTTTTTCATGTAGATCTTTGCAATATTTGTTGCCATGTGTTTAGTTTTCAGTATAATAAAATTCTCTTCCTTATTTAGTTTATCTACCGCCACCATGATGGAATCATGTCGTTTCATTGTTCCAAGAAACTTTTTAATAAAATCCACTATTACTACTTTCCACTTCCATTCTAGAATGGGAAATGGCTACAGTAGCCCAATGGGATGCCTATGTTCAGTATTCACTTTTTGGCACTCTAGAAATATAGCTATGTAATTAGCCACTTGTTCATTCCTGGCCAAAAATATTGGATTTTTATAGATGCAATTGTTTTTCGATATACTGGGTGCCCAACATATGTCACATTGTGCATTTCCCTCAACACTTCATTTTTTATCTCACTAGAATTTGGCACATACACTTTACCTTTATACATGAGAATTCCATCTTGTTTTAGCTCAAAGTATTTAAATTCCTGTTGTAAATTACCTTGTTGTAATGTTTCTTTTATTTTTAGATATTGTTGATCTGAATTTGCTGCTTCAATAATTTTATCTTCCAGATTATTCCTATACATGGTGATGGTTTCAATTTGAACCTCATGTGCTCTCCTTATAAGTGCATCAACCACTTGATTTTCTTTTCCTTTAACGTGCTTAATCTCTAAATCATACTCACTAAGAAATTCAATCCATCTAGTTTGTTTGGAATTTAATGTTGGTTGTCCAAACAAATGTTTTATACCACAATGGTCTATCCTTAGATCACATTTCCTCTCCATGAGGTGATGTCTCCACATTTTTAATTCATGTACAATTGTTTCTAACTATAGATCATGGGTAGCATAATTTCTTTCATGATATTTTAATTGTATGGACTCATAGCATACCATATGATCTTTTTGTGTGAGGAATACATTGAGACCTTCCTTGCATGCATTAGTGCACACAAAAAAATATTCATCCAGATTTGCAATCTTCAAAATTGGTGCACTTGTCAAGATGTACTTCAACTTCTGAAATATCTCTTCACACTTGGGAGTCCATTCAAGCTTCGCTCCCTTATTTTGCAAAGAAGTGATTGGGATTGTAATATTAAATGAGAATCCTTTTATGAATCATAGGTAATAATGAACAATACCCATGAATGAGCTAACCTATGTGAAATTTCTTGGTGCTTTCCATCTCCTAGTGGAATCTATCTTCTCAAGATCCACTTCTATCCCATCTACTGAAATTATATGCCCCAAGTAGTGAATCTTCTTTTGATAAAAGATGCACTTACTTAGTTTGGCATATAGTTTATGCTCTCTTAAACATTTTAGCACCATTCATAAATGTTGCTCATGTTGCTATTATGAATTAGAGTGGATGAGTATATCATCTAGGAATGAAGGATTAGATCCTGTCACTGA
>ML777507.1:386076-399054 GCA_009831015.1 Picea engelmannii
TCCTCTTAGCCCCTATGGTTTGTTGAAATAACCAAGATTTATTAGCTTACTCCTTTGTAAGTGAATATTTCAACAATGTTAGAGTTTATGTAATTATGGCTAGCTTCATAATCAATTAAAATTGTTGTGGGTTGGTTATCAATCTTACCTTCCGCTTCAATCATGGTGGGTTGATATTTCACTCGCTTGTTGTCCAAGGATGCATAAATGAATGATATGTTTCCTCCCATGTCCTCAAGTGTTTCCGCCTTCTGAATGTTTTGGAAAGTCCTCATTATTTCTCCTTTGTGAGGGTAGTCCCTATATAAGTTATTTCCCTCACATCCCTAACATTGTACAATCTATTTCCTTAGCCTTTTCCCAAATGAATCTATAGTCTTGTGCTCATTTTGGGATTTCTAACCTTGCTGATTTGCTTGGAAGTTGTTCTTGAAAAAAGGCGGCTTAAAAAATTTCTTCCTTTGATCAATTTTACCCTTCATCTTATAATTCAATATTTTTGGAAAATTGGCCTTCCTCCATTCTACTCATAAAGATGTTTTTCTATCCTTATAGCTTCCTCCAAAGTATTGGGGTTATCATATTGTATCTTGTCACTAGATAAGGAGGGTAACCCATTCATAAACCTTTGGATTTTGACTTTTTCATCCTTTATGAAGTCAAGATATTTCAACAATTCCAATAACCTCTTTTCATATTCATCCATTGTCATGCTTCCCAACTTGAGTTCAAAGAACTCTTTCATCTTCCTTTCATAATAAATCTCGGAAAAATATTTCGTTTGGAAATATCCTTTGAAATACCTCCATGAGATCCTCTTCCCATCAAGGTGCTTGGATTTCTTAAGTTGATCCAACCACATAGATTTCTTTCCTTGAGAATGGTAGGTTGCAATTCCATATTCTACTCTAGAGGGGTAATCATGCAAATGGAAATATTTTTTCATTTCCAACAACCAAGCCTCAACCTCTTCTTCTTTACTATGATCACCATTGAAATATGGTGGATTTATTTTCCTAAGTTAACCTTGCAATATGTTTGCCTTAGGTCTTGTCCTTTTCCTCCAAACATGAGACACAGTTGAGATGCTCCTTGGCCTTAAACTTCCATGATTTCTTCTAGTGGATTTCCTTGGAGAATGATGGTGCCTGCTCATGATTCTTGACTGCATGTCATTTCCATGATCATCCCTTTTTCTATGGGATCTAGATGTTTTCACTCATCTAGCACTAGCTTCTTGCTTGGTTCTAGAGTATTTGTTAACTTGATTATGCAAGATATTCAAACTTTTAAGTATCTCTTCCTGAGCCTTCATGATCCTTTCATTATCTTCTTTATATATCTGCACTTCCCTATGCAAGATCCTCATAGTTATAGTCTCCTTCCTACCTACCTCTCCTTCCATTAGATTCTATCTCAACATTACCCATTGTTGGCCCTTGGTTATGAAAGCATGTGAAGACACAATGACTATTATTGGGTCGAAGTGAGAAAAAGAGAAGAAAAGATGGAGTGAATCCAGAGAAAGAAAGTCGTTGGATGAGGGGATCAGGGATGATAGATAAGAAAGAAAGAGGGATCATGGAGAACTCAGCAAGAGGGAAAAGATACCGATGGATGCTTTGGAGCACCATGCGAAAAGGAAGGAAAGACAGGCTAGTGAAGCCCTGAAAATATGGGTCAAGTTGACCTAGGGTTTTAGACACCTAGGGTTTTGGTATCCAGGGTTTTGGACACCTAGGTTTCGGCCTAAGGCTGTCAGTGAGCTATTGTAATGTATAAATAGAGGTCTAAAGGGCCTAGGTTGGTTTGGTACTTAGGGTTGGTATCAATATAGGTTATCATTGAGAGTGAGAGCCTTCTAGATTATAAGATCTTCAGCTGGGTGCAAATATCAACCCCACAGCTGGGTGCGCAGGGAGGGGAGAGAAAGAGAGGAGAAGAGATAAGATCTGCTAGCTAAGAGTGAAGATAAGAACTATATGCTTTACCTCAATATATTGTGTTGTGTGTGATTGGTAGTTTGTATCTATCATTGATATACTGTGATTGTAGTACTGTTTTAGATCTCATAAGTAGATGTGCATAATAGATCTAAGTGATAAGTGATATATGAATGTTGTGTTGTTATTGTGTTAGATCCACTTGATATTCCCTTTGGTTGTAGACATCTCTGTCCTGCAACCCCTTCATAATTGCTTCGGGTGAGACTGCATCTGCTTCACAAGTGCTGCCGAAAGGGCCATTAGTTAGGGATTTTTGGTGCGCTCTTGGAGCTGAATCTTAGGTATACCCCTGTGCCAACAAATGGTTCCTTTGTCAGGACATGAATCGTTTTGAGGGAGTGTCAAGGTGGTTTCCATCAAAGACACAGATTGAAAAGTGGATAGAGGATCAATAGAAGGACTTCGCTGAAGCGTAGAATAAGAAACCTAATCTTAGCACTAAGGATTGGCTCGAAAGATATATATTCACTAATATACATGAGATATTCTTTGGAGGGATCCATCAGGAGATATATGAGTGGCTAGCTAGATTAGCAGATACCTAGTTCAAGATCTGATCTAGATGTCTTGTGGTTTGGATGTCGAAGTTGATCAAGAAGGTCAAGAGAGTTGATAATGCTGTATCATGAGCAGTAGATCACTGGCTTGATAGTAACATTGGAGGGTACATCACAAAGTTCATTGTCGATAGAGTAGAATTATATAGCCAAGCCGAGAGATATTTCTTTAAGGGACTCAGAGGAAATTTTTTTCATTTGTTGAAGCTAAGAATCGAGATGCTATTGCATGAGAAGAACATATTGAAGACACAATCAATTGGTTGGATCAAGAAAGGCTAATGTTCAAAAATTCAGACAACAACAATGACATAGAAGCAGGACATATGCGCAGTGAGAGAATATTTAGAGAAGTTCATCTTGCAAACCTTTTTAAGAAGAACTATGGGGAGGAAGGTTTCTACAGTGGAGAAGAAGCATAATTGACAGACGAAGTGTTGATATTATAGTAGGTGCAGGAGTTATTTACCTCCATGCATAAACCTGATGAGGATAGAATACTCCAGGAAGCAAGAAGAAACCCTAATGAGTTGGCTAATAACCCTAGAAGACTTGTCGACTCAAGGAGATCATTTATATTAGGTTATTAGCCTCCAAGAGAAGAAGTCGTCCAGAAATAATAATATATATTGAACATACAGATACGCAGAATGAGAAGTCAACCCAGACAATTAGCCAAAATTAGTATAAATACAAGAAGGCCAGTCCTTATTCTAGTAGGCAGTCTCAGAATTGCAGAGCAACAACTTGTGCACACTGTAGTGCCCATTTTTGTGTGCAGGTTTGAGGAGAGCTGTTGGTGCAGCTGTTGGAACTAGAAGTTACGTTTTTGCTTGGAATATATCTTGGCTAGTGTTTGTACTATCTGATCAGTTCTTTTTGGTGCGCTATCCTTGGGGAAAGATGTGCTACTCTTTGTTTGGCTATCTAGCCTAGGGTTTGCTTCCAGAGTGATTCTCTGTCAAGGTTAAGGTGCTCGGAGGGTGGCTTCGGCCTATGGTTGGGTGAAAATAGAGACATTGTCAATGGTAAAATGAGCACATCCATTATATTCTAATAGGTTATGGGCCCACACCTCCTTCATTCAGTCTAACCGCTGGAAGGAAACACAGCCAGAAGGATATTAAGCTCGTTGAAGCACTACCGATAGGGTTACTAGCAGGTGCAGTTGCAGAAACCCAAATCCTCTCATTGAGACACCTTAAGTGAAGAGATTTACCTAATATCCAGACAGATAAGTGCACCCCAGCCTAGCACATCTCCTGTTACTCTCAGCAAGCCAAGACATCAAGTTTGAGTTTGTGGTCAAATCTAAGGTTTGACCAAGTCAAAGCCACCATGACTTATTCTATGAAATCATAGAACAATTTAGATGGAGCCTCTAACTTCATAGCATGGAAGACAAGGATTGATCTCTTCCTTTCCAAGAATAAAGTGCAGGATATCATGAAAGAAAAGATCGTGGAACCAAAGTTTGAAGAAGGAAAAGAGAAGGAACCACAAAACGTTGTAGTTATGGAGAAGTTCAAAGATGGTGAAATCAATGCCATGAGTATCCTAGTGGAATCTATAAAATACCACTTGATACCCTACATCTCCCATCTTGACTGATCGAAGAAGATGTACGATTCCCTAAAAAATCTCTTCTCAGTCAGAAACATTGGACAAGTTATGAGTCTGAAGAATGAGCTCCGTGACATGAAGATGAATGATGATAATTGCATAACATCATACTTTGTGAGGATATCCCAGTTAAGAGATCAACTACAAGCTATTGAAGAGATCATTTCAGAGAAGGAATTGGTAAACATAGTATTCAATGGTCTTCCCAAGACGTGGGATGCATTTTCCGCAAGTATGAACAAAAGAAAGGAGTATTCTACATTTGAAGAACCTTGGACTTGTTGTGCTCAAGAATAATCTAGGATCAGTGAAAAAGAGAAACCCCAAAAGAAGTATGATGATCAAGGCTTCACAACAAGATTCAACAATTTTAGGAACAAAAGGAAGTTTGGCTGAAGGAGGAAGCCAAATCAAGAGAAAGACATTTAATAAATACAATGCTTCAACTGTTGAAAGTATGGTCACTACAATAATCATTGTCCCATGATAAAGAAAATAAAGGAGAAACACAAAGCATTAGTTGTCGAAGAAAAGGAACATACCAAGAAGACTAAGCAGGATGAAAGAGACTTCTTCTTCTGAAGGTAACAATACTCTGCTTATTTCTTGTACATATCTTGTTTGCATCGTCTCTGTACATATCTTGTATATCTATCTCTTGGAAGATAATGTATTCCAAGAACAACTATACCTATGGAAGAGCAACAAGATAAGGATGAATATCATTAGATAATACACATGAAAGGATGAAATATATCAAGAAAATCATGTGAAAATATTGCAAGATAAGACAAATCCATCATGAAGAGACTTAGGACAAGAAAAGATAGAAAGAAGTCAGCAATCAAGAGGAAATTGGAGAAATACTTATGACGTTTTTGTAGAAGACAACAAGATGGAAGCATGGACTCTGTCAGATAGAGAGATCCAATTATATATTGCAGTAGACAACAAGGATGCAGACAGAAGCGTGGACTCTCCCAGATGGAGGGAGCCGATTATACATCACCAAAGAGAAGAGAATGCATGAAGAAAGGATTAGGAGGGAGCTAATCCTATGATCCATTGAATATGATGAAGTATATATCCATGGTAGCATCCATGAAAGGAAGTACGTGTTCAGTTTGACCTTAGAAGAAGACTTCTTCGAAGAGAAGCCTTAAAGTATCCTTGGTTGTCCATCCACATTTGTGATCCTATGATGAAAGAAATAAATGGAATCCTTAGGGCATGGAATCTATAAGAAACTCCATGGACCTAAGAGCTAAAGCAAAAAATAAGAAATAACATGAATATTCCAAGAAGGAAGAGAATCCTAAACAACCAGTCATTCTATTCAGAGTCACAAGATTACCAGCCTGATATAAACTCACTAAAAGCAATCAAGCAGAAGAACTGAAAGTTGTGATGAAGAACAGTGTATGAAAGACTTATGAATGAAAGAATTATGAGATTGAAGACTAGAGGTTCTCCCATATGGAGGGAGAAGACTATGACAATTACTTATTCCGGTAAAATAGGCATACCTATACATTAGTCTTTATATCATCCGCAATATCCATGGGATGGAGTTCTACATCAGATGAATGAAAATAATGTTATCAAGAGCAATTGAACAAAGAGCATATGAAGAGAAACCTCGAGACTTTGAGGCATACTAGAAAGAGACCCTTGTATGGAGATGGAAGAAAATAACTTGGTGGAGAACCTCTAGTGCACAGCAGAAGCATGGTGAAGATTTCCTTTAACAAGATATTGTATCAAGATGATTACTCAAAAGATCAAATTCTATGATGACATAAGAAGTGCCACATGGATATGTTCCAGTTTTCCAACAATGATATATTTTATTGATCAGAGCTACATGAAACCTTCAAAGAAGATCAATGCTCCAGAATGAAGTACATTCGAAATCAAGCATTACATTATCCATGATGAAGTTCAGAAAGGAGAAAGAGGTTCTCCAATACATTTATCCATAGATGAGCAATATAAAAAGACATCTTGGTAAAGCTTCTGTCCAAGATAAAAGAGTTTGCGTACTCAAGCTGGAGCTCGTGGAGATGACTTCCTTATTGAAAAATGAAGAGATGATTCCCAGGTTGGGAGGGGGCACTGATATGTATTGACTTATGGACATTCATTTTTCAATTCAAAAAATGGTCCAGGATGAGTAGTTTCCATTCCAATTCGGAAAGTGGATTGAGATTTCTGACGAACAACAATTTCTCATTTTGGTTAACATGGGAAATGGTCCAGATTGTTGATGTATCATAGACAATGACTTCCCATTGTGGTTAACATGGGGAGTTGTCTAGGGAAGTCTCTCTTCTTGAGGGTTACTCAAGAAGACTGGCCTGCCTCGCCGGACATTGATTTCTCATTGTGGTTAACATGAGGAATGGTCCATTTTGGAGGTTGATACAGGACAACATTTTCCTCTTATGTTTAATAGAGGAAATGGTCCAGACAATCATTCCTTAGGGTTTATACATTCTCTCCAAGGTTCACTTTGATTACTGTAGGAGGAATGGCCCAGGGTGGGGAATGGTTCAGGCTCAGCAATCAAGGACAGTCATTCCTTAGGGTTTATACATTCTCTCCAAGGTGCACTTTGATTAGTGTAGGAAGAATGGCCCAGGGTGGGGAATGGTCCAGGTTCAGAAGACACGACAATTATTCTTCCTTGCTTGAGAAGAATAGTCCAGATATCTCATTGTTCTCCTCTAAGGGAAGATATTCTTTTAGATCTCACAAATGTGAGTGAAAGATTGGCCCAGACGATTCAGTTTATATCATAACATTGTTTCTGTGCAGGTTGATATCAAATGATTGTTATGAAGATTATATGACAGTAGATGTATATTATTGTGGTGAATGTGTTCCACTGTTCGTGACTATACGTTGTTGATCAAGTACTTGTGTGTTACTTGGTGTGGTAGTGTACCACTGGATTGTAGTTATGTACTACTATGGATAGACACAATTATGTTCTATTTTGTTTCGATTGCCTTGAAGACTATCAACAGTATTGGAAATGATTATCACTTAGATGTATAATCAAAGGACAAAGATTTCTCAGACGGAAAATTGTTCAGAGCATTTACTCTTCTAGATTAGAAGAATGGATCCTGTATCACTCTGTGGAGTGAGCATCATGTTTGATTACTCAGATAGAGTATGGTTTCGAGAGATGATGCAGCTAATGACACTGATGATGATGATGGTGCTCATGATATAGTCATGATATAGTCTATACAACTATGTTGATCCTGTTGGGGTCCTATAATTATAGGCAACTCAATTCTTCGACTGTTGATTTTGCGTTTCTCTCGTGATGACGAAGTCTGGCTTGGTTGATCCCGTTTTCTTCCCTCCATTCTTTTCACTTGATCCCCCATCACCCTGCTACATCCTTCATCCATGCTGCACCCTCACTCCCTTGTCCTGTTGCCCCATTGACTACCTCTCGCCCGTCACCCATCCATGAATAATCAGACTTAGGATGAACAAAAATAACAATAAAGTTAGTTAGATTAAATAAGTAATGTTAGTATAGTTAGGATAGGTTAAACTAATTAATAAATAACTAGTTAATAATTAATTAATTATTAATTAAGTTAAAAATCTAAGTTAGTAATTAGGTTAGAATTTAATTAATTAAAAAATAATACAAATAAACAAAACAAAAACATACAAAACCAAAAATTAATTAAAACAATTAAAAATATTAAACATATATAAAAAGCAA
Organism: Picea engelmannii; assembly: GCA_009831015.1. Lineage (NCBI taxonomy): Eukaryota > Viridiplantae > Streptophyta > Pinopsida > Pinales > Pinaceae > Picea > Picea engelmannii. The sequence continues at coordinate 394,014 of ML777507.1, forward strand.
AATATAAAATATTAAACAATACAAAACAAATAATATATAAAACAAATAAAAACATAAACAAAAACAAAACACATTAACATAAAACAAAAACGTGAAACAAACATGTAATAATATTAAAAAAAACAAAAAACAAAACTTAAAACAAACATACACTACCCTAAGTCTACCCCACCCTCTACCTCCACGCACCTTCACACATCACGCCCCCCATCCAAACTCACATCAAATTAATCAAATGGTCCTCAAAAATTCTGGACCCCCCCTCACTATACAGAGTTTAACGAGAGGGGGGTGGCCTGGAATAATGGTTTTCCAATACCACCTGCCATCCATGTGTCACATTCCCATTCCATCGGACCCCCCCCCCAAACCGCTTACCACCTCAGGGGGGTCCAGAATACCACCAATCGCGAAAAAAAACACTTTTTCATATTTTTTCCATTTTTTGCCTGTTTCACCATGTCTTCTTTCAAAACGGATTCTGGGAAAATGAATATGGATTTTAAAAATCCGAGAGAGGGTTTGTCTCAGCACGGGCGGAAGAAAAAAAACCTCTCTCAGTTTTTGCAACGGTGCTACGAGTAGGGAGAATCGAAGCCATCTTCGAGGCCCTTTTTCCATATTTCCACTTTTCTATTACAGTCCCAATCTTGCAGGAGCTATTACGGCCAGATGGGGAAGAATTTGGCAAAACCGAAGGAGGTTTTTGTCCAGAACATGTCCATATCCAATAAAATCCTTCATTTTTTGTCCAGGTGTCATTGATGAAGATAAACACACGTCTGTTCGGACCCCTTTTTAGCAGAAAACCGATCCGTCTTTCATGGCAGACAGTTCCAATTTTTGTGGGATTTGTGGCTATTTTTTGCCAAGGCGGTTAAAACCGACTAAGAAAATTGTTGGGGGATCTCCCCTATTTATTCAGAGATTATTTTTAATGTAAGGTTTGTTGATCAGTTGAGTACCATGATTTAAAAATCTTGTAAAACAACTCGCTGAGCTTTCTGTGTTTTTTCATCAGTTCAAATTATACAGTCACAACAGTTACAGGATTCTTGTATCAAATTCATTGGTGAATTTTTTCTCATTGTGATTTTGTTTTCCTCTATTATCATATATGTGTGTCTTCTCCATTGTTTCAAAGAGATTTAGGATCAGGATTTGTGTAAAACACCCTGTTCCCAGTTTAAAGCAATGTCAATGTTTTCCACTAAAAGTTGAACACATAATTCTTTATTGCTCTGTCTTTAACTTGACCTCTTAACAATTTTCCCCCTCTACCATACCCCAAGCTTACAAAGAATCTAGTGATTTTCCTACCTTTCCATGTAAGGCTATCTGTAGGATTTATTTTTTGATTAAATCTCAGATTGTGACTCCATTGCCCATGGTTCCTCTTCACTGCACCTACCCAACTCAGAAACTTATCCTATTCTACATAGCTAGCCTAATATCCTCTTCAAACAAAGCTATATCAGACAGAGAGATCCCTCTCTGAGTCTTGGAAGGATAGATGCAAGACTCAAAGTGGTTTTGATGTTGCCTCTGTGACTGCCATCACAGCCTTGGACAAATTACAGAGTGCTAACATAATGGTGACTCCACTCGGAACCTTTCCCCAGTAGTACACTTCAAAGCTCCAGATCTAATAACTGATGGTGGACAGTGACCAAACACAAGAAAGGCTGAGATCATTCACCTGGAGACTCCAATCAGCTCCAGACAGTGCCAAACTCGAAGAATCCACTGGAGGAAGAACCTAAAGCATGGCCAAGCAGCCTAGAAAGACCAGGTACTCAAGTTCCAATTGCATTAAAGACATCTTTGGTTTTATCTGCAATTATGTCTTATCTTTTTCTAAGCCTGATCCAAAGTATATTGCTGAAGATTACTTTGACCATTTGTTAAAGGATCAGTCTCAAGAGATTATATCCGCAATTGTAGATTATGTGCATACTCATACACCTATGCACATCCCAGATGCACCTGTAGAAAGCCTAGCGAGACATAAGCCCCCTGCTTTATCTCCTACTCTTGCAAAACCTCTGGATGGTCGTAAGCCTCTTGCTTCATCTCCCGTGCTTGCAAAAGTCCCGGACCGATACTAGCCTCTAGATTTGCCTCCTATTCTCCATGACCTCCCCGTCAATTACATCAATAATCTGCCTAGGTTTGATGGAGAAAATGGGAAGATCACTGCTGAAAAGCATATTCAAAACCTTGAGGATTTCCTTGACCTTTATGAGGTTGGAGATGATGATGTCTGTATCTGGATGTTTTCCCTGTCTTTGCAAGGTAAAGTTAAAGATTGGTTTAAGAACCTTCCAGTTGCAAGCATCAAAAATTTTCAACAGTTCATGCAAGTTTTCTTACATAGATGGGTGGTCATGGGAAATGTTTTCCTCATCCTAGAAGAGTATGACCACTTGAAAAGACAGTCGGGGGAAACAATACAACAGTTTTCAGCAAGGTTCAATAAGGTATATCATGCAATGCCTATTGATATAAAGCCACCCCCAGGATCAGCCTACCTGCATTTCCCAGATGCCTTCGATCTTGAGATGGCATTCCAATTAAGAGAAAGGAACACTGCAAGCCTTGAAGAAATGCAGAACATTGCAGTGGATGTAGAGACCAACTTGTTGATCAAAAGGTCAAAGTTAAAGGATAAAGAAAGGGAGCAGTTGAAGTCATCAGAAGCTAAACTGGAGGTTTTGGCCAGTGCCATGGAAGAGATGATGCAGAGGATCAACTGGAAATATGAGCTTTCTGCCCAAAGACACCATGCTCCAATGATTTCAGAGAAAGAAAAGGTCATTGTTCCCAAACATTTTTCTATTCATCCTCTCTACCATGGTTTGGATAATGATTCTTTCATGTATTCAATTCACAACATAGTCAAAGATGAAGCTCCATCTCGACTTGTAGAGGAACAACTAGTTGACATGATATGCATGTTCAATGGCATTTCATCCATGGATGATTTACCCAAGTGTGACCAGTATGATGATGATCATGAGGCTGAAACAGAGGTGGATTGCTCAAAGAAATCAACCACATATGAATGGAAGGAAAATGATCATTTTCAGTTTAGATATGACAATCAACCCTTGCACAACAGTCATGACAGCGATGAGGAAGAGGTAGAAAATTTTAGAGTAAGGGAAAAATCTTTTCCCTTATGTTTCTCTTCTTTTCAATTTTTGAGAGGAAATTGTAGACAAGTTGTCAATGGTAGAAAGGGAGAATGTTCTGATCAACTAGGTGAAGATGCTAGTGTTGATGTGGAGGCTGTTCTAAACCTAGAATCGTAGCACTTGCCCTACTTTGATTTTCAGATTCATGATGAAAGATTAAATCCTAAAACAGATAATGAGTTGATCCATTGTGATTCATTGCCACTGTGTTCTTTTTCTTTTCAAATTGTAAGAGGGAATCTTGGTCGAATTCCGGTTGAAAATCACAGTGTCAACCATGAAGTACCAGGAGGCCAATATCACCACCATCTAAAACATTTTATGACCCTATAGCGGATATTGTGGATGATGTGTGTTTTCAAAGTTTGGTTTCATTTACTCCAAATGAATTAAAACATTGTTATGATATGGATATGTTCAAACAGTCTACCCCACTGTCTGGTGTAGCAGAGTCATCATTTCACAAACCATCAGAGCATCCATAGTCATATAAAGAAGTGTTGAAAGACACATAATGCATAGGTGAAAAATGGAGTCTTGATGCTAAGTTGTTTGGAGTTGAAAATCAAAAGATGGGCCAAACCTATATTGATCCTGTAAATACATATATGGAGAATTTTTTTAATACAAGATATTTTTCCATTGCCAGTGTTTTTCCTATTGTTCGAGTTTATCGAATCTTATGTAAGGGAAAGCAGGTTGGAAATTACTCTCAAGCACGAGTAACAGACTTATTTATGAGTTTCATCACAGACAGTGAAAGAACAGAGCCACTAAATCAACTGCTGGATTGGCTCCATTGGCATTTTTCCATTACCTAGCTGAGCAATGATGGCAGTAGGGTAGGTACGAAAAAATGAATAAGCTCAACATTCTGAGCATCTCTTTTTCAACAGTGTTTATTTTAATTTGGTTTCAGTTGCAAGATCAAAACAGGTACAAGTTGCAGAATAAGGTTTTGGGACTAACCCAATGGATAAAGCATCGGTCTGCATGATTCACAGGTCTGTGGTTCTTGACACCTCCTGAAAGAAGCTGCCATCCCCAGGTGGAGCCTATGCTGGGGTCCTATAATTATAGGCAACTCGATTCTTCGACTGTTGATTTGGCGTTTCTCTCGTGATGACGAAGTCTGGCTCGGTTGATCCTGTTTTCTTCCCTCCATTCTTTTCTCTTGATCCCCCATCACCCTGTTGCATCCTTCATCCATGCTGCGCCCTCACTCCCTTGTCCTATTGCCCCATTGACTACCTCTCGCTCGTCACCCATCCATGAATAATCAGACTTAGGATGAACAAAAATAACAATAAAGTTAGTTAGATTAAATAAGTAATGTTAGTATAGTTAGGATAGGTTAAACTAATTAATAAATAACTAATTAATAATTAAGTTAAAAATCTAAGTTAGTAATTAGGTTAGAATTTAATTAATTAAAAAATAATACAAATAAACAAAACAAAAACATACAAAACCAAAGATTAAATAAAACAATTAAAAATATAAAACATATATAAAAATAAAAATATTAAATATTAAACAATTCAAAACAAATAATATATAAAACAATATAAAACAAATAAAAACATAAACAAAAACAAAACACATTAACATAAAACAAAAACGTGAAACAAACATGTAATAATATTAAAAAAAACAAAAAACAAAACTTAAAACAAACCTACGCTACCCTAAGTCTACCCCACCCTCTACCTCCATGCACCTTCACACATCACGCCCCCCATCCAAACTCACATCAAATTAATCAAACGGTCCTCAAAAATTCTGGACCCCCCCTCACTATACAGAGTTTAACGAGAGGGGGGGGTTCAGAATAATGGTTTTCC